>JAPDSC010164419.1:0-13228 GCA_026290005.1 Latrodectus geometricus
CATTTTGTTATCTGCATTTCTTCCTGGTGTAGCAATATTTATGACCAATAGTGTATATGTTGTTTATTTTCAAATATATGTTGAACACAAGAAGTTCCTCAGTTAGTTATAACTTGATAGATTACTTTAATTTCATGTATTTCCGAGTCTGTTAACTTTGAAAATACCATTCAATAAGAATAAAAATAATTTATGAGCTTTTTTTTTAGATTATTCGCTGTTACACCCAGATTTTTAGTGTTAGTTAATGATTCAAAGATTCGAAATATATTTAGTGCCGTATTTTACATTTTCCTATCAAGATATTTAAATCCTTTTTTTAAAACTATGTTTCAATAAACATGCATTTAAAAGACAATTAATTTTCATTTTTACTTATTCACACACACTTTTGAAATTTGCAAAATACATTGTCTTTTGATATATATTTGCTGCATATTTTTATTTAGCTTACACAAAATGTTAGATTTTATTACAATATATAATATTTGTTAATACATATTTATAATTACTTCATTGTAAATCATTTGATTAGTTTTTTAAATGTCTTTTCAATCAACGACGTCTAGAATAATATAATTTGCTTTATTATTAAAAAGGAATATGACACGTAACGCGGGTATTCTTTTGTAAATGGAACTTAAAATATGTTAGTTTCATTTTATAACTGTCTTGAAATAAAGGAGTGCAATTTCTGATAAGCCGCTAATCGTATTAAGTATATATATCTGTTATCACACAGATAACGTATAAATATCTGTTATCACAGGAACTATACAATGAGGTTAACGTCGGGTGAAACTCTGCTATCAAAAGCGGATGCAGCTGCCAAAATGTATCAGAGACTCGTTGGCTACAGTGTACACGAGGAACCTGAGAGAATCGATTTTGTTAAAGTTATCGAAATAACTAACTTTAAAAAACAACTTCATGTAATAAACATCCGCAATGATTTTGTAAACGAAAATAGATGCCTTTTCGAGTGGCGAATCAATCCCTCTTACAGTGGATACGTTTCGGTGTTGCTGAGAAGGTCATTATATGCCAATTATTTATACCGTTCAAAGATCTCGTGTACCATAAGTGTAGTTGATGTTAACGGAAAGCCAAGGTTTCTTCAGTCTTTTGGTCATCATGAAGGTAACAGGATATTGTATTTCGATTTCGGATTGCATCATTATGTAAGTAAAAGATTATTACTTGAAAATGATGATGAATTATTGCCAAATGATACACTGACTTTGATGTGTGAAGTATCTTGTAATATATTCGCCCTGTCTAAGGAGGACATATTTAAATCGAATCGAAAACGTGCCGGTTCGGAAGTTTTGAAAAAGTATTTTGTCTACAATCTAAAAACATGGGTGGAGCATTGCCTTCCGGTTGACTCGAATATGGTGAAAAAGCACAATTCGTATGCCATTTGTAATTTAAGGAAAGATATTTTCAATGAATTCTGGAAATCTACGTTTTGTAGCTGTCTTGGCGAATGTCCTTGTGGGAAGGCATTGATAGACACGAATGTTAAAAAAATAATACTACATTGCTACTTAGAGTTCTTGAGACTTACTATGAAAATACACGATGCAGTATCTTGGGAAGTTGTTTTTCAAAATCTGTACAATAAAGACAGCATGACTAAATATGCCTTAAATAACCTTTTCAATTTTGATTTCCCATTTCATAATTTCAAAGATTATGTGACTTATTCCTTATTAAAATTGCCTTTACAAATAAGAAATGAAATCATTCACAGCTTGCTGGAAAACACTGTCTTTCTAAACGCTCACAGCACGTGGCTAATGGGTTTGTTTATGAAAGATAAACTCATACTCAAGTATTGTGAAAGATTGTGGGAGAAAGCTGGAGAGAGATTCATCGACGACATTCAAGATGTTTACATTCTGTATGAACATTCTGTGAAGGAAGATGACCTTGACTTAAAACACGAGTGTCTCCGCTGCTTGCGAATGTTCCTGACGGTGGACACCGTAGAAGGGACATTCCATTTTGCAATGAAGCAAAATGATATGGGACTGTTATCTGATGTTGCAAAATTCATTTTTGAGAATGAAAGCGAAGTACTGATATCTGGTGAGCGAGACATGGAAAAGTGGTTTTTAGATCGCTGTGATTTTACCTATGGATATGTTCCAACTATGGAGGAAGATTCACTACTTAATAATTACTTACAGTTTTATCAATAATTTTACATCCCATAATCTGAATTATTTTAAATATTAAGTTGATTAAATTACATGCCTTAGGTGCTCAAATTATAATAATTTTTTAATATTATTTTGATAAAATGATAAAAAATATAAAAAAGTAATTTTTAAATTATTGAGTTTACATTTGGATGCATTCCAATTATGAAAGAAAATCTACAACATATTTTCTTTCAATTTTATCAGTGATTATATACTCCATAAAGCAAATTATTTTAAATTCCAGTGCTTAATTTGACTAAATTTCATGTCTGAAAATGTTGAAATTAATACCCATTTATGGGTCTATCTAAAGGAATGAAGGAGATCACGTGGGATGTGATGATCGTAAGTCCTTGTTATATAATAAAATAAATATTTTTTTTTTGTACACATCATTTACCTAGTCATTATTCTTATAGAAATTATTTATATTTAAGAAATCATTTACAAGTAATTGCTGTTAAATGGTTTGAGATTTTAATAAAACCAAATTTAAGACTCGATTAATAATATTGAAAATTAATTTTTTCTGATCTTTTAATTTCTTTATTTGCATAATTTAGACAAAAATTATTTTGATTTATATATTTTTATCATGTTGAAATCAAATTTTTATTATTTAGTGCAAATTATGGTTATCATAAATAAATTTAGCATTTAGATGTGATAATTTTCTTTACATATTTAATATGGAAAATTTTAAAATAAATATAATACAGAAATTTTATTGATTTACAGTAATTTTATTAATTCCATATCATATATACATTAACAATGATATGTGTATTTGTATCATAATATTCAATCAATATATTAGAATTAATTTTATATTATATATATATTAAAATTTGCGTATGTTATATATGTAAAATTGTGTAACTTGATTTTTGAATACTAATTGAACAAGTTAAAAGTCTATAAAATCACAATTTTATATATTTTTAAATACATTTGAATTTAATCCTGCAAACAAATATTTTTTAAAGTGCATGACTCAAATTAATAGGGATATAAAAATATATTTTGTGAATATAATAAATATTTGGAAATGAAACAACATATTGTTTAGCATATGCAATATCTAAAAATCCATTCAAATTGTATATTTTATAGCGTATGTTAAACAATATTTTTTATAATTGGAATGTAAATAATATATTTATTTATGTTTTCTTAATTAAGAAAATAAATGTCCATTTTCTTTGTTTCTCTTTATAATAATTTTAATTGAACTTTTTTAAGTTCGAATTTAAAAAAAATTAAGAACTTAACAATCATAAATCTTTAAAGTTTTTATTTCAATTTCAAGTTCATCCTTTAATGACATTAAATTTTAGTAAAAGCTTTTCCGAACATTTTATTTGAAAATAATATTTTTAAAAGTTTAACCCATAGCATCTTGCAATATTTTGTATTTTACTTACGTGGTATCTCACAAATCTCTTTATTTTTAATTTAAAACTTGTGTAATTATTATTCGAACTGAAAAAATTATTTCTTATAAATTTAATAATATTCTTGAGCATATAAATGCAATCAAAAGTTTTATTATCATGGCCTTAAAATGTAGATTTAGAATACTTTTTTAAAAATTAAGTGTAGTGTAAATTGGAGAAGCGAAAGTAGAAATTGATACATGGAAATTGAAAGTACAAAAAAATTTTCATTATACTTTAAAAGAATCATTTTAAAGTTATCTAAGCACTTTGAATTGTATTTTTGTTTGGTTTCTACCTGAAATCAAGCATATAGAATGTGAATGATAAATCATGAATAAGCTTTTAAAATTAAGTGCACTTTTCAAATGTCCCATGGCATTTATATAAATTTATTATAGCATGTTATTATCAATCACATCTACTATCGGTTTGAGTTCTACTATGGATTTCATAACACATATTTAATAAAATCATTTTTCTATAAATCGTCAGTTGATAGTTAAGTAATTTATATCATTGTATAAGTCGTCATTGCAAATATTGATCACTCGAGTGATGATTTATTAATGTTATAAATTATATAAAGATAGCATCCAATCAACATTGAGTAAAATTTTTTATAGATTTATACATCTAATAAACAAATGTTGCGAGAGAGAGATGGTCAGCCATCCAATACAAGCCTTTACAAGTCAATTCAAACTTTTATATTGGCTAATAGGATTTATATATATCCAATACAAAAACTATTAGATTATTCATAATCAAATACTAAATATCTTATAGTATATATAATATCCAATTCAAAAATTGTTATACTTTATGTAATATTCTAAAATTTTCATACCATATACCAGGGGTGGCCAAGACGTCGACCGCGAAGACATTTTAGGTAGCCCGCGCGACCCTCCCGATAATGACCTCGGATATTAACAATTTAATTTATCTCTTATGACATAGAATTAATGAATTATTTAAAATTAAAATTTTCTACAATTTACGCTTTAAAACCTAAAACAAATTGTGCAAAGTAATACAATGAATTTGTCGTTTTACAGTGGAGAATCAAATAGAAACAACTTCACAAAGTGAGATGCTCAGATTATATCCAGTAGCCGGCGCGATGATAGCGAAGCGACGAATTGACTAGTCTACCCGTCACACCAGCCCGTTTAGTTTCAGTTCTCATGAGTTAGTTCAGTTAATTGTTTTACGTTGCAGGTCTCTCGCTGCCTACCGCACTGATACGATAATTTGTTGTTTTAACAACCCATCCAAAATGACTCAGCCAGGTACCAGTGCTAAGAGAAATAAAACATCCATTATCACAATGCTTGGGAAGATGGTTTCTTTTTTGTAATGGTGAGGGAGAAATGTGTTTGCCTCATATGTAACTCAAATGTGGTACTTCCAAAAAAAGCAAACGTTGAAAAACATTTTAAAATCATGCACTTAAAATACACTACAGGCCTCCCAACCTGTCTAGTGGTTAGCGTAACTGACTACGGATGGAGAGGACTTGGATTCGAATCCTGGCTCGGACATGGATGTACTTTCTCTTTCTCACTCTGTGTTTCTTGTCCTTTCCTCAGATGATGGATGAATGTGGCCCGCCCTATAAACGGGTTTGTGGTGGTGTGGCATGGGCGATGCTACTCGTACCTCCGTGACTTGGTTCATAGGTGTCCACCGAGTAACGATAAAATGAGTAGCAGTTTCCTGCCTTGTTGCGGCAAATGGGCTAATGTACTTACTTGCTCAAGGGTGCCCGCCATTAGAAATATAAAAAATACGCAACAGACTTTCCAATCGACCGTGAACTTCGAAAAGTTAAAGTGCATGAATTAAAGTCGAATTTACATTTACAGTAATCGTTATATACGAGACCAGGCACCAAAGCTAAAGCAATAACATTGGCGTATTTTAAAATTACGGACGTTTTGTTGAAGCGAAAGAAAACATTCGAAGATGGAAAATTCATAAAAGAAACTTTCTGCAAAGCGGGAGAAGTGCTTTTCCAAAATTTTAAAAATAAATTTGAAATAATATCGTCAATAAATAATATTCCTTTGTCGCGAAGCACTGTGATGCGTTAGACTGAAGTTATAAATAAGAATTTGGAGGATTCATTAAATGACGATTTAAAAGCCTGTAAGTTCCTATCACTTCAATTTGATGAATTCACGGATATTAGTGACATTGCACAGTTATGATTTTTGTGAGAATAGTTTTCGAAGATGACTTCAAAACAAGAGTTATTAACTATAATTCCATTGAAAGGACAAATGAGAAGCCTAGTCATCTACAATTCATTTAAAAACTTTATTGATAAGACAGTATTTCTAATACATAAATTGGTCTATTACAACAGGTAGAGCTCCAGCAATGGTTTTGGGAATCGAATTAGTTTTATTGCCTTGTGAAATGGAAAATTCCCAGTTTTACCAGCTATCATTGCATTACACATCAACAGGTATTGTGTTCAAAATTACTAAAGTTTAATGATTTAATGCAAATTGCTTTTAAAATCATCAATTCAATTCGTTCAAGAAGTCTTCATAGATGACAATTTCGGCCGCTTTTGGAAGAAACTGAATCAGAGTACGGAGTTCTCTTATTGCACAGAGTCGTGAGGTGGCTAAGCCATGGAACCATTTTAAAAAGATTTTGTTTCTGTTACCAGAAATAAAAAAAAAATTCTACAAATGAAAGAATAGCATTTTAGATAAGAAATGGCTCATGAAACTATCTTTTATCTGCGATATCACTGCAAAACTTAACGACTTTAGATAAATCTACAAGGAAAGAATAAATGTTTAAAAGACATGATGAACAAGATTAAAACTTTCAAAGAAAACTATAAAAAGGTATGCTTCTCAATTAAAAAAAAATGAATTGAGAAACTTCAAAAATATGGAGTAAGAGTGCATCCATAATCCAAATCGAGACTTCAAAGATTTCGTCGAAGACTTATATATTCTGTTTGAAGGATTTGAAAGAAGGTTCGTTGACTTAATTAGGTTGGAAAATATCATAAAATTGTTTATATTTCCATTAAATGAAAATATAAACATTGATGTGGAGTATTTGAAAAAATAGATACCACATCAGTTACGATCGAGGAAGAAATTATTTAATTAAGATGCGATATATTTCTTAAATCCAGAGCACATCTAGCGATACTGATTTTTGGAAATTAATTTCTGAGGAAACGTTTCCAAATATTTACAAATTGTTTTTTTTATTTGTAATCATACTTTGTATAGCCGAATAGCCAGCTCTCTGGTCTACCATTCGACAATTGGTAGGTTCGACTACCACCATGAGCTGGGCTGTTTACATTGGTTCGACATATACTTTCAACTGAAGGTTCTTGTCTAATTAGCCCTCGCTTACTAAAAAATAACTGCTGAGAGATAAACAAACCATTCCAATAGCTAATAACCTGAGTGAAGATCCAGAAGATGTTTAAGCAATCACACCGATAGATCAGAATGCATATGTGGAAAAAAACCATCTATTTTTCTTTTGTGGAATTGTAACTAAAATCGAATCACGCAGGAAGCACTCTTTCTGCAGCTGACTATTCTGCAGTAGCTTAGTTCTACATCTACTGCAGAATAGTCAGCTGCAGAAAGAGATCACTAGTCTCTGTCTGCAGCTGATGGTTGTCTATATGTAGGACTATATCTAGAATATTGATTTCGCTTGAAATGTATAGTAATGTATCATTTTGGCAGTATTAGAAAATACTCAAAATATACATTTTAACTAAAATAATAAACTAAAATAATTAAACGGCAACATATTTTCTCCCGAAGAAAATTACAAAACAATGAAGTTCTTAGAAATATTGTTGATAATATAAATAAAGACAATATTATTCTTCAAATTATACAGCGTAATCAAACAAAGCTTTACTTGCAAAATTTACAGAAGTGAGTGTTTCACAGTACAAAGTTTCTGCAATATACAAAATCTCAAGTTCATAATTAAATTATAAAAAATGTAAAGCACCTTAGGTCCATAGGATGCTAGGAGAAAGACTGATGTTTCAAACTTTTAACAAAAAATTCCTCATAAAACAAATTGGAACTTCTTAATAAAAGTAAATGTGGAATCTAAAATGCTTTCGCGAAGTTGTTTATTAACAATTTCGTTTCATATTTATGAAAAATTTAATATATATTTACTGAAATAAATGTATTACATACTGGGATATTCGCGATTATACACTCATACAACTTGTATCTATAATGAAGAAATTTAATATTTATACTCAGAAAATAATTAATATATGAAAATTTCCTTTATTTATTTAACCCCAAGAAAAATTTATCGGTCTGACACTTCATCATAAACTCAGGCGAGAATATATTAATATCTTTTTAAAAATTAGATTATATATTTTTGTGGTGTGATTTATGGATTAATAACGAAAAATATTTCATCTAAGTCTTAAAAATATATTAATGAATAATTGTCTGAATTATCAGCGAAAGTATATGAGAAAATAATTGCAAATAAATTAATTACCGAATATGTTTAATATAGACCCTTGTATGATATATATAGTAATATAAAGTGACTCTTGTATATTTAACTCACCATGGTATTAAAACATCTATTTCATTTTGATATATTCAATTTTTTGATCAGTGTTTTTAATAAGAAGAAAGTCAATATTTTTAACTGAAAATTACCAGTAGAAAATATTTTTTTTATTGATTTAGAAAGAATTATAAAACAATATTTTTTTAAGTATTACTTTATATTGAAAAACTAAGAGCCCTCTGACAATTAGAGAACAATAATATCATTCTTTAAGAGAAGAAGAAATTCAATAATTTTAGACAAAAAACTATCTAAACTTTTACAAAAATTTATAAAAAAATGTTTTCTTTAAATGAAAAATAGTCAGAATGATTCTTTTTAAGCCTTTTTAGTTACACACTATTTTTTTTCTTGTACTGCTTTTATGGGGAGGTAGGGGTATGGCTCCTGAGGGTTTTTTGGGCTTTGAAAGAAGAAAAATGTGTAAAAAATAAGTTTTTAGATCGAAAGTAGCTGCCGAAGAGACAAGAAAAAGACTCTTGCTCTCTCATAAATTTGTAGAATATTTTTTGTCGTGTAGATGAATTTATTATTTGATTGTTAATGTGTGTTTTTGCGTGAGGGCTGGTTTTTCTAATTTTTATAGAAAGTTTAAGCACAAAAATCAAACCTTTTTTAAATAGATTATATTTGATAGATGTGCTTATAGCTTCTTCCAAAATTTTCAGAAGATTCTTTAAATGATCATTAATACATTTAAATACAAATATATTTAAGTCTTATCTTGGAAATTAAAAATAAATTTTTGTGACTTGAATTATTGATAAAAAAGAAGAGATTCAAAGGAAAACTATCACCATTTTTACAAGTATATGCAAGATTTTTTATGCTAACGGTCGTAGTACACTTCTCTAAAACCCTTAAAATTTTAAGAATTTAACTTGTGAAAGTTTTTTATTATTTTAAGATCACTATGAATAAATTTATTATTAATAAAAAATTTCTCCAAGAAATTTCTACTCATATAATATGATAAAATGTATCATCTTTTCTTCAATCAAATCTGTTATTTTCAGTATTGCTGCATTTCTATGATACAAAGCTTATGTTTCTATTGCGTGATAATAAACTGTAAACATCAAGGGCACAGCTTTATATACTCGACTGTTGCAACTATTTATTTTTGTATATAACTTAACTCGGAGTTTATAAAAACCTGTATCTCTAGACTATCTTTAGATGACTCAGTTACTTTTTTAAGCACTGATACTGAGTTTTCTAGAAAAAATCATATTCAACAATAACGTCAGATGTCTGACGCAGTTTATTGAAAATTGACGTAAAACATTGATTACGCTATCTAAATAAATTTGATAATTTTATGAAAACAGTGTTGATTACTTTTTAACTCAATGCACAAGGAAATATGATCTATATAATTTATCTTAGAATATAGATTACTTATGAGTTAATTTTAGAAACCTTCTTAAAATTAATTTTTGTGTTAAATGTTCTTCTTTAGAGTCATAATTTGATAATTATAACCTGTTAACTCAAATTAGGTTTCACTTCCAGACAATATAAAAAAAATTCATTCATTGATTGTGAAGTTTAATGGCACAAAGTCCTGTCTAGGACAAACTGCGCCGATCATAAATAGAAGTTTATCTTAAGGATTCGTACAATAATATTTAAATACATTTTAATTTACATAAATTTACAGTAACTTAAATTTTCAAATGTGAATGCTATATTAATATAATTGTATATTATTATACTAACCAAACAGAAGAAAATATAGTTATGCAGTATAAAATATAAATAATTATTTCGAAATATTATGGGGTAAAAGTAATCCATTATTTCTTCGGTAGACGTTTGTAGTGATCGATATCTCGTGAGGAATCTATCTAACAATTTCAGATTTAGGCTCATTGGAAAGGTAAATTTGACACTCAAATATTCTCTTGCGGTTTTTCGTTTGAATAATTCAGTTATGAGTCCAACGTTTAAAAATGGAAGACGACAAACAGAAAATTCGATACATTTTAGTTTTTCTTTTATAATGGCGAAAATGCTAGCCAGATGGGTAAAATTGTGAAAGGTGTATATCGTCCTATATAAGATTGTAACAAACAGTTGCGTACAATTTTAGTTTCGCCGATTCCCTTCGGGGATTTCTGATGTTAAAGATGCACCTCGTATGGATACAGCATCGTCGAGAATGTCTATAAAATATCAAATATTATCGAAGTTGACGGCATGTCAATAGTAGCTTCGCGCAAGACCTAAAAATATACATAAAAACTGATTTAAACCTCTTTACAAAGCGAATCCAAAAGAAGTTACATTAAGTTCACGTAAAAATAATGGATTTCTTTTTCCCCAAACTTATATTAAGGTGAGTTAAAATTAAAAAATATAGTATTTAAAATAATAATTTTATCGAGAGAAAAGCCTTTAATTTTAACGTTTGAAAAATTAGATTTTTTGAATTTTTCTCAAGAATTCTTGTAGTTTTTTAACAGTAATCGAAAACAATATTTTAAAATCATGAACTTTAAGAATGCAGACAACGAAATATGTTTTTAGAGGAAAATAAAAATGTAATAATACACAATATAAAAAAAATAATTGTTAAGCACCGTTATTCATATTAGTAATTATTTTAAAAATTACTGAAAATAAATAATAATAAACGCAATTTAAAATTTATAAGCCAAAATATTAGTTACTTGGAAAATTGAAAGATATTTGCAAAACAAATTCAGGATAATCAAAAAACATATTTTAATTTTTAATGATGGAGTTTCATTCAACACAGCAAAGAAGCACACGTATCTCTTAAATCTACTATTTTCGTTGATTTTCCTTGATAAAAATGAAATAAAATAGAATTTATCTATAAAGTTAAAAAGATTTTTATCATAAATTTCGCAGTTAAGATTGATACACTTGCTCTCTTATCTTGTAAATAATAAGTATAATACTTGTGTTATTACAATATTTGGTATATATCTGCTATTCATAATTTGATACTTGAGTATAAATACATTTTATTATGATTTCAAATTTAAAAATGATTCCTTAAAGTGCATGGTAATCAGTGAAAAGTATAATTTAATTTAGAATGTTAATACAATTTATAATTTTTTGCAGGTATTCAGATGTACTCAATTCATAAATCTGAGTATAATTCACGATCAGCACATTACGACTTTTCCCTATTATCATTTTACTGCAATTATTTTGAGGCATTTATAATGAATAACATAGTTGTACTTTGTTATTTTTCCAAATAGTTTAAACTCATTAAAAATACCAGAAAATTTATGTTATTTAGTCAGCATTATAGCAAGTGTTAAATGGATATTATATTTATACTCTGTATTTATAGCAGGTAGAATTTTTTCACAAACAGATATTTAGCTTTAAGAAAGTTGAAAAAATTCATGTATGAAAATTTGCACAGTCAAAAATGAAACGAATAAAAAATTCAGACGAAATAATTTTTAGCTGTGATTTCTATAGATAAGGCAATAAGTAAAATAAAATCATCAACCATAAATTGATCATTCAAATGCACGCGTATAAAAAACGAGAATTTTAAAACGGTTTTCATAAATTATTTAAATATAAATAAAATATGAAAGAAAATTTAATGGTATATTAGTTTAGGGAAAAAGAAATCCATTATTTTTTCGGTCAATGACTGTAATGTTCATATCTCGTTCAGTACCGATCATACAATTTCAGATTTATGCTCATTGGAAAGATCACATTTTGCACTCAAATATATTTTTCTGTTTTTTATTTGGTCTATTCAGTTATACGTTACAGCGTGTTATAAATCAACAAAGAGAGAATGCAGTATATTCACAGTTTCGTTATGATAAAGGGGAAAATGAAATTCCGTCAGTTGAAAATCGAAAAGTTGATAAGCATGTTAACTGTCCGGAAGTTAAAGATTAGACACAAAACAGTTTGAAATCATTTGCATATAGCTAATCAAAAATAAGTAAATAAAGAGTTAAAGTTTACGTAAAAATTGTGGATTTCTTTTTCCATTTTGATATTTATCTGATCTTGGAGCCATCATGTTAAAACAGGCTTTCAGAAAACACCCACGAAGCATTTTTCACATAATTTTCTGAAGAAAATTTTGTTTACGATATGTGTTAATGCAATGTGGATAAAGAGTGGGATCGTGTTCTTCGGAGTGTAGATGCCTGCATTCGAATCCTACCACCTTTTATGTTTCTGCTTTTGGCAGGCATGTCGGTCCGTGTTCCATCTCTTACGACAAGAGGATACAGCTCACAATCGATGAAAAGTACTCATAAACGATAAATAGGAAGTGGGTGCATAAAAAGTCTGCAAATGCTTCCGTCATATTTTGATACCGATTTATAAACATTTGTTAGACTGTTTATAAATCGGTAACAAAATGATCTTGCAGAATATAAATCCAAGCCTAATGACAGACTAAAATTTTATGAAAGTAGGGTTCAATTTTCGAATCTGATTATCTTTGCCAACAGAACATAGGTGTCCATTTTGACTTTCTTTTTACACGTTTATTGAAGTGGCATTTGGGAATTCTTCTGATTTCTTTCTAGTGCAACATAATTATGGCTCAGTATTCATGCAAACTCCACCTAAAAGGATAAACCTTTCATCTCTTCAAATGACTTATATCCACCTACGTCTAATAGATTGTTTATTTCACTTTGTCAAAAATGTACATAACTATCTTATGAAATAGTATGCGATAGATGAAAGTTTTATGGCTTTCAAATATTGGGTTGTTTATCAAGCTGCATCAGACTTCAGCCCTTATGGTGTACAATAAAACAGATGAGAGAGTGATGTAATGTGAAAAGAATCATATTCATTTTTAGCCATCATTAAACAAAGAAAGGTACACGCTGAGTTCTTATTTTCCACATGAATTTCTGCTGAATTAGATGATACTTAGGAATTTTCATTTTCAGACTTCTGATTTAATACTCCTGAATACGGATA
>JAPDSC010164427.1:14792-26860 GCA_026290005.1 Latrodectus geometricus
TTTTTTGTGTTTTTAACTGATATCATTAAATCTTCATTGTGCAGATAGAAGGAAAAACGGATGTCGAAATCATTAGAAGAAAAAAATGGGCTCTATTCTTTCGTAGGATGAATTTATTTGGCTATCATTCATTTACTCTATTGTTATAACTATTTAATAATCCTCTTTTTTATGGAATGCTTTATGAAATAAGCTTTGTTAGCGTCGTAATGACGTAAAAAAGATAGGGCGAGAGATCAAGAAATTGTATTAAATAATAACAATACGTGTGAAAGTTGTGATACAGTATATTGAATTAACAAGTATTAAAATTTCTTTGTTAACCGTCATAACTCTTTATGGATAAATAATATTGTAATTTTTAGAATACAGTAAATATAAAAAAAAGCGTATAATGATGAAAAGAATGCATTTAATTGTAATTATTGAATACTTGTAACATTAAAAAGTATATTATGTCTATTATTTACATATTTGATATCAAGTTAATTATAACAATAGGCATTGTTTTAGATCCCTGTTTTTTTAATAAAAAGAGATCAGAATGATTTTTTAAATTAGTTATTTTTATGCTACAAAATGATTTAACTGTATAATAGAAGGTGATCATAACTACAAATTCTAAGTAAATAAATTACAATTTTTTCCTGAGCAAATTATTGGAGTTGCAAAGCTCGTCTTGAATATAAGTTAAGCAAAGCATTTAATATTTCATTTCAATCCGGAATTCAATTAAGCTATTGATAAAATTTATTGACATTCATTTTCAATAAACAATATAATCTTCTTTATTATTATTGCATAACCAGAATAAATTGAATGATTAATATTGTTTTAAAATTATTGAAACTATCGCCACCCTCAGGGGGTTTACTTTCTTTAAATAAACACTGGTGTCACACGTACTCCAGTGATCTTCTTTTCTTCTCTCCTCTCTCGTTCTCGCTCTTGTGATTGCTTCTTAAGGCTCTGTTGCTATTAGCTGCTCATAAACCCGTGTCCATGGAAAAGAGATTCTGGGTAATTGAGGCCCCTACAGACCATCGCATTTCTTTGGCCTCTTCTTCATGTAAACGGGAGGTCCTCAGCACATCAATCGGCTTTATGGATCAAGAGATCTTCTGGATGACTTGTTAAGGGTGGAGGCCATCTCAGGGATGTACTGGGAGCGCATAGGATCTGGCTAGCACTGGTGCAGCTGGTCTGTATCCCCTTGTTGGACTCGGTGGTGCTGCTGTCTGGTCCCGAAATTCGAATTAAAATTGAATGGAAAACAAATATTTTCTCCCACGGGAGCAACAGTTTACTAATTTCAATTGCAAACATTTTGTTATAAAAAGACAGGAGGGTAGTTTCGAAAATGTTTCCCCCTCTCTGATTGAAAAAGGAATATCAGGAACTGTGGGGGAAGTTAAAAATATCAAAAAAGTGCGATATGGTGATCTGCAGGTAGAGGTTGTCAATGCTACTCATGCAGGCTTTCTAATTTAAATTAATTTTCTAGCCAATTTAGAAATAATGGTGCCTTATCATGGTAGCCTGAACTTTTCTCGTGCTGTTATATCCGCAAGAGTTTTGCTGTTCACTCTGACGGATGAAATTCTGGAAAATTTGAAGAATCAGAAGGTCTGTGTTGTTGAACGCATTATAGTCAGAAGGGACGGAAAGTTTATTTTAATTTCATGTCCAGATTTTAAACTTTATCATTTTACCTTTTTTAAAACAAATATTTTTACAATGCTTAATTTGATGGGACGGCGACATCATGGAAACCTTTTAGCCTTTTTAAGGGCAACAGGTTTCTTTGAACTTATTTTGATTAAAATCACGCATAAAGAATTCAATTTTACTAAAACATATTTTTATAAATATTCAATGTAAATATTATAATTATTTAATGTAAATGTAGTGTAAGTAATTATCTATTCAACTGTCAGATTTCAATTGCCGTCTGCGATGTGGTTACGCGCCATCATTCCTTCTTATATTTTCTAAATAGTTTCCTTAATCACTTTTTAAGTTTTCAAAATCATCATTCATTATTATCTGATTTCTAACTTAAATTCTTTTCAATAGATGACCACTTTCATTATTGCGTTTGTGGCTATAGAAATGTAATTTTATGCATCTTAGTAATTTTTTTTAATTTTAATATATTTAACATTTTACTAAAATACAAAATGGAAGGAGCAAATAATAAAAATTGAAGATGCAGACAATTTTTTTCTCGTAGTTGCCTGATCAAATTCTTTTTTTTTTTTTCCTTTTAATGCTAATTTTTAAAATTTTTCCATTTTTATTTATCCAAGAATTATCTTGAAATCCTTTTTATTGCGGTAAAAAAATATTTATTTCAGCTATCCATTTATCGTAATTCAGCAAACGTAATATCACAAACGTCAGCACACTAGTGTGAGAGTGATTTCGCAAATTCTTTAGTTCCACTAAGCCAGGGATGGGCAAACTTTTTCGATCGCGGGCCAAAAATCGAAAAAATAAAGTTTGGCGGGCCAAGATGAATTTTTCTAAAATTTTAAAAACAATATACAAGTATTACAATTTAATATATTAATGAGATGAATGAAATTGCGATTTAGTTTTTAAAAGTTCCTTATATATTGAGGTTAGAAGTGAGATGTACTGATTCTAAGGAACGAGGCTAAATGCTCACCTGTCAGTCTACTTCTGAAATAATTCTTTCTAAGGTTCATAGTTGAAAACACTTGTTCACATATATAAGATGAAGCAAACACAGCACTGATTTTCTGGGCATGAGATATTAAATTTGGGAAACTTACTTTCGATAAGGATTTGTTAAACTGTAACTTTGGGATATTTAGAAACAATTGCTTGAGATGATTGTTAGATTGCAACTCAATTAGTTCAAGCTACAAATCTGACCTCACTGCTTCACAATTTACGTTGAATGGCATGGTAAAAATGTCCAATTCTGCTTGAATGGCACTGAGATCTTGAAATCTGCGTTTAAACTCAAAATGCAGTTTTTTCAAGCTATCTTCATAATTCTTAAAGTTCTCTTCTTTTACTGAGGATATTGAATTTAACCTCGGGAAATGAGTTAAGTTGTTCTTACCTAGCTGCCCAGCAAATATATTAAGTTTTAATTTAAAAGCTTTGAGATGTGACCAAATATCGTCGATAAATTGATTTTTCCCTTGCCTCTTGACATTAAAGTTGTTCATATGACAAAGATCTGTGAAAAATGCAAAGTCTAAAAGCCATTTTGTATCTTCTAACATTTCGCACTCCGCAGAACACTGTTTCTCATGGAAGAAAAACACAATATCGTCTTTCAGCTGCCAAACTCACTCGAAAACACATCCTGCACTAAGCCAACTTATTTTCGTGTAATACAGTACATCAGAGTATTCAGATTGTATTGACTGAAGAAAATCTTGAAATAGCCTGTGATTAAGCCCACGAGATCGAATAGTATTTACAAGCTTCACGACTGTATCAAACACGGGTTTCATATTCAATGCAGATTTACACAGAGCATCTTAATGTATAACACAATGTAAAAAAACAACATTGTTATCGGGATAGTTTTGATTAAAGAGTCCAAGAAATCCAGATTTTTTTCCTGTCATATTTGGTGCTCCATCGGTCGTAATATTACATATATTTGTTATAGGAGCTTTCAAAGTTAAAAACCCTTCCTGAAATTGACGAAAAATATCATATCCGTTGTAGTTCCCTTTAAAGAACGCATGCACGCCAGTTCCTCAATAATTTCAAAGTTCTCATCAACACCTCTTATAAATAATACTAATTGAACAGTATCATTTTTATCAGTGCTTTCATCCATAGCTATGGAACGAAATTTAAACTGGCTCTAAATACTTTGACTCCAAGTGATGCCAAATTTTTATCGATGGCTTCCAATCTAAAACTCACTGTTTTTCAAGATAAGTTTACAGTCTCGAAATTATTTTTCTTGTCTGGACATAGAACATCACAAACTTGGAGCATGCATTGTTTAACGATCACTGAGAGCTTTATTATTTTTAGCAATATTATATTCTACAATGTAACTTGCATGTGTAGCTGCTTCTTGAATACTGTTTACCTTCTTGAAAACGTTTTGCCAGCCTGATAATTTTTTACAAAGACTTTCTGCATTTTGTTTTTTTTTTCATATTCGGACATTGCTTCGTAATTGGAATTCTTAGGCTTAGATGTGAAATGACAGGAATTGTTATATTCTTTGAAGACTGCTACAGCTTCATTGCAGATAAGACACACTGGTTTATCTTTTACAACTGAAAAAAAATATTTCCATGTCCATTCATCATTAAAAGCGCGGCACTCTGAATCAACTTTACGTCTTTTAGTAGCCATTTTGGGGTTGAAATATTTTACGAATAACCCAAACAAGCACTAGCTACGCTATACTTTTAATAATTTCACCACACTATTCACAATGACGCTATATGTCCACAATAATTCAACACGCAATCAATAATATTAGAACTCGCGCCAAACGAAGCCGCTAGATGGAGCTTAAAATGCGCAGTCTGCCACATGTGAGATCTAACTCCCCTATATTGAATTCCCATATGTCTGGTCCACAAGAAAAAGATAACGCTTGTTGGCGCCAATCTACAGCTATAACTGACAAATAACTTCCTCTTTTAACTCTTTACCGATTGAAAACTGCCTGTATTTGCTATTTCCTTCGATTTATGTTTTGTAGAACAAAAATAGAGAATGTAAACAGATTACCTGCTCTTTGAAAAAAAAGGAAGAAAAATATAATGTTTAAACAAAGTAGAAAAGGAGATGGGTATATAATATATGAATATTTCTTTTAATTTGCCTCTGATCGGCAAATTAAAATTCTATCCGCGGGCCGGATAGAACCTTCCGCGGGCCGTAGTTTGCCCATCCCTGCATTAAGCAATATTCTAATGACGTCACAAAAAACTTTTTGCATAGAAAGGTGTTAGTTCATTTTCAAAAATTCTCTTTTTGAGTTCCTTGGTAAAATGTTTGCATCATGGATTCGGCTAACACAGATAAATGGTCACGTGATGCTAATATTGAGAGTTCAAAATTCACTTCATGTGATCAGTTGATTATTGAACGCTTGTTAATTTTGGATTGTTTTAGACAGCTGATTTTATTTGAAAGTAGATGATTGCCTTGTGAATATCACCAAGATCCAAACTGGGGGAATAATTGATAACGTAAGCTGTTTTCAGACCTTTCTCGTTCTGAAAACAGCTTACGAAATCATTTTGTTCTCTCGGCGGAAATGTCTTCAATGTTGCTCTGTTTATTTTAAATTATTTAAATACAATGGATGAATTACTTTTTTTAACTACGTTTATTAATTTAAAAAAATTATCTTATTAAAATTAATTTTATCTTTTCACCTTAGGTATTTTTGAGTAAAATTGATTTATAGAAATCGAAGTATTTTTGACATTCGTATGTATACTTCCCATATGTTGAATTTTATTGACTATTGATTTCTTTTTATAATATTTTAGAATGATA
This sequence comes from Latrodectus geometricus, assembly GCA_026290005.1. Lineage (NCBI taxonomy): Eukaryota > Metazoa > Arthropoda > Arachnida > Araneae > Theridiidae > Latrodectus > Latrodectus geometricus. The sequence continues at coordinate 20,316 of JAPDSC010164427.1, forward strand.
CATAAATCACAAAATTTATGAATAAATATTTTTTATTGTGTTTTTAATGTTGTTTATTTCTGTCGTCCATAGCCTTTAAACACAGTCCATTCGCCTTTTAATTTCCACTTGTAATCAGTTGGTGACATATAGTGTAAGCAGGTACATCGATATCCAAATTACTACACCACACTAAAGGTAGTAAACTGTGTATTATACAAGTTAAAGATTTGTAAAACCTAACTGCTTGACAATTTTAAGTTGAATCTGATATTGAACTGGATACTTTTACATTTTTCCCCTTATGATAAAATATTTGCATTTGATATCCCACTTAAAAGTAATCAAGTTGGCAGCCGCATGGTTAGTGACTATAGTCTTTGGTTCAACAGTTTGTGGGTTCGAGGGTTTAGATGTGTGTAATGATTCAGAACTCACTTTAAACTATGAACCTCGATCTGATGAGTCCTTGAGTGCAAAAAATGTGACCGTTCAGTGACGAAATAAAATGAAACCCATTTATTAATTCACCACGGCTTCATAGCTCTTCAAAGTAAAAGATCGCGCTATCGATACCAGTTATTGTTGAACTACTGAAAGTGGGAGCTGCGTTTCTACCTTCTGCAAGCACAACCATCGAAGTGAATCCTTGGGAATTTTCTGATTCCCCCCCCCCCCCCCCAGGATCAGGTGTAAAAGCCGCTTCTTTTCTCTCGTCAGAACGAAATCTTTATTTATCAAGTTACCGCAGACTCATAAGTAACCAGTTGTTTGCCAATCATAAAATTGAAATTTAGTCAGGCCGCAAACTCGGTAGACCATCCGATTGAGACACCGTCTTATAGTATACAAACCCCGTCTTATGGAGGTCTTAGTGTGACGTTGTAATCTGACGTCATGAATATTTTAAACCAATGAGAATTTGTTTACTTTCTCATTGTTTACATTCCGGTTCCATTTCCGATTGCAATATTAAAAAAAATATTATTACCTCGATAAAGATTTATAATTAACTCCTCCTCTTCAAATTTAAACTTGTAATAACTAGTACTCTCGATATCAACGTGGTATATTTTTCCTGCGAAAATTGAAATTAGCGATGTCTCGCGGAAAGTTGCCAGATATTTCAAACCAGCTCGATATCCAGATTTGTCTCGTGCTCCGCCCATTTTTTGACGTAGTTAAGATATTTGAGACGTCATTTGGCCTCATGTGAATCTCGCGAGATCTTCGACTTGTCTCTCGATACATGTCTCATGCGATCATCTACGAATTTGCGGCCTTACTTATTATTTCCCATTGCGTCAACTGGGAAAACGTCGGTCTGTCCTGCTCAGGAAATGCCAACCCTGCTTCTATACTTGATGCTGTAACAGGCTGGCGATTATCGCACTGAATATCAAATCTATTGATCTCAGAATTATGTATCGTCTTTAATCCATGTCTTAGAATAAAAACTTTAAAAAGGAGTTAAATACGAATAATTTTATTGATAAAATTCTCACAGTAAATATAAATCATTTATGAAAACAATAAAAATATAATAAAACGTTGAGAGAATGGAGTGCATGTTACGATTCAGTACGAGTACAAATCACTCATTTCCAGTGGTGTTGTCGAGTTGGAACGCTCCGGAACGTCGTTCCGGTACTTCCTTTTTAGACAGGAACGCATTCCGGCACTAAAAATGATTTCTGATAATGAGAATTGGCTGACGTATTAAAGAAAATTAAAAAGTTTCTAATTTTTGACGAATTTTTATATGTATTATAAACAAGGGTTTGCACCGAACCCGAACCAATACAATGTAATAATAAGATTAATAAGTACTACTGTTAGCAAAATATTCTATGCACGTTACCTAAGTCAAAGTGTCGATTAAAAAGTGTTAGGCAGGCCGCACATTGAGGCAGCATGCCTCCAACACGCACCTATCACTTCCCGGCCACGTTGTTGCCCGAGAGAAACATGTTGAAAAGTACCACATACTGAAGCGACGGCAGGAAGATCTCACGCATGCGCAATACATCTGAGTGAGTATTTTTTCGTTTCTGTGATTGCTTGAGAACTATGTGGCTAAAGCATTGACGTTTTTATTAAATATTTAAAGTTTGGTGTCTCGCATTTGAAATATAAAATTATCTCAATAGGCGCGATATAAAACTTAAGAAATTTGGGATTATTATTTCAAAACTCAACCGATTTCTATTGAATGTTATTCACTGTGCTATAAAAACAAAGGCACATCTTTTTCAATCCAATTTATTAGTATTGTAATATGATTAACACATCATTAAATTTATACTAATTTTTTTAAAATTATGTCCATGGCTAAAATGGAGTCAAATACACGCACAAACTGGAATTTTTTTCTAAATAAAAAATAGCTAAATATGCTAAAGTGATGAATTAATAGCTTGGTGTAAAATTATAACTGAAATTAAGTTTGATTTTTATGTAACAATTATTAAAAGGAAATTAGTTAATAAAATATTCTTTCCAGTATTTATTTGGGAAAATCACCCCCCCCCCTCGTCGTTAAATTTGGAACATGAGACCACACAGAGCGGTCGCCTACCCAGGATCGGCCCTGTCTATATAATTATATATACGCGTTCCGGTAAAAAAAATTAGCACAACACCACTGCTCATTTCACTTATGAAGAAATGACATTACATTTGATCAATTAACCAAATTAATTATGCTAGTATTTAAAAATTTGTGAGAACTATTCCATTTCAAACAAAGTAATCCTTTTAAGCTTTAAATACTTTCTTTAAAAAAAAAGTAATAAAAAAAACTGCAATTCAAAATTACCCTTTTATTTTTCTATACTTTTTAAAAAGCACAATATATTTTCGAATTTTATCTGTTGAAAATGACTCAAGGAAATTCAGTTTGAAATTTTAATCTGACTTTGAAAATGTATATAATCATTTTCATTTGCATCTGTTTAAAATACGTAAATACTACCTCTTTGAAGACGATAATCCCTTCAAACGATAATGAACAGTAATTGAGTTGTTTTAAAGATCATGTGGCAGCGACCTTGCACGTTTTCTGCTTCGATTTCCTAGTTCACCACGAAAGTCATGGCAAACTCGTGATGCCAAGAGGGTAAATTTACGTCGACACTGCACGCCATTATAATTCTTTTGTCTCCTTTTATTATTATTTTTACGCTAATTTTCGTGTTACATTTTCGTGAACACGAGACATTGGCGTGTTGGTGGAAAACAAAGAATATTTTGGGTTATTTGGAAAATTATGAATTGGCAAACGGAAACATGTCCCATAATTTCTTGAGTAACATTTCTAGAAAGCGGCAGCACTGATGGGAAAGGCCGGCAAAATTCCATGACTGTGTTTTCCTATTTGACGCGTTTTTTCTTAACATAAAGCGCACAGCCGGACTTAATGGAATTACATATTTTCGTATTGAAATATATAACTAAAATTCTGGATAATTATATTTAGTTTTACTGTCTCATATTATTAACCCTTCTTTGCATGATTTTTTCTTTATTGGTGAAATAAATCAAGTTGATATAATTCATATTCAAAATTAAAGGAAAAATGGTTAAAAAAATCTTAGTATATATTTATAGTATAAATTTAGCAAAAGACAATATGCTAAAAATTTCCATTATCATCCAAAGTTAGATCATTAGCTTAGTACTAAATAGAAATAAAAGAGGAAAATAACAGAAACACGTGTTACAAACCTTTCTTCCACTCATTTTTAATTTTTTAGCAATAGAAACTCTAATATAATAAAACAAAATTATAAACGAAATCATACGTTTATTGCAGCTACAACAAACAGCGGAATGAGACAACTTTAAGCTCGTTTCACTGATAATGACACTTGTTTATTTTTGACAGCTATGTTTCTTTTTATGCAATGGACATTAAAAAGGTATCCAAACACGATCCACTTAAAGTGAACATGTTCTTTTATATAATTTTTGGGCATTATAGGTTATGATGGAAATTTCCACCATTATGCAAAGAATGGTGAAAATTAATATAATTCTTTTAATTTTTTTTTTTATGATTTCTTCAAATTTGTTTTGATAATTTGTTTAAATAGATAATTTAAAATAATTTGCATTTTATTACATTACATTAAATAAATAATAGTATTTAGTACAATTGGTAAAAACCTGAATTTTCACTTTCCTTTAAATTTACATTAAATTGTAAACTCTTGGTTGGTAATGTGTTTGAATATCAGGACACTTGTATGCATATTGATTCCGGATGTCTGCACAGAAAGTCAATAAATTCCTCTGATTTAACCCCTGCCTGAAATTCAAAATAAATCATTTTTTTTAATTAAAAATAAATTTTTAACAGCAAAGTTTATGTATGCTTAGTAACATGGAGCGTGCAAATAATTATTACATTTTTTCCTAAAAAATCTCCATAAAGTACTTTTGGAGAAAACGCCTGTATCAGGACATTGCTTCTCTGAGCGAAAGGTCCCAATTTCGATCCCAGCTAATGGAGATGGTCATGGCTGCCGTGGTAGATGCTCTCTAGCGACTCACCACCCACCTACGAAAAGGTCCTCCTAAAGGCAATTCACGCGGCGGATTCTAAAATATCTTATAATTGTCTTCGTCTGTAAAGCTTTCGACAACGCGGTGTCAAAAGATTTCTTTATAATCAATAATACGCATATTTAGGCTATTATGCACATAATGTGATAATGTGACAAAATTGATTTTGGAAAATATAGTCTTTTGTATTGTTATACTTCTGCGCTTCATTTCCTCTACATAATATTAAAATTGCTGCAGAAGGAAAAAATTCAAAATGATATTTATTGGACAAATATATTACTCTAGAAAAATGCCAAGTGATTATATTTTAGAGAAATTTTAAAATTGGATCCTGTGAGAAACTGGTATACCTGTGGAAGCCATAACAGAATTTATTCGCTCCTAGAAATTAAGTCAAAGAGAGATTCTTGCACAACTGTTCGTGCAGCATAAACTCAGTGACCATAATAGAGAGACGCTCAACTAGAAGTTTTCTGATGCTGTGAGATCTTGGAGAAGTGCAGTTTAGGCAGGCAAACGAGTATTTGGTTTACCTCCACACAATGTTAACATTTCATGTGATGGTCCAGGATGTGTGTGTTCCGCTGAACATGGCTGCGAACCTGTACTGTGAATAGAACCGCGATTCATCTCAAGATACGACGCCTTATCATCACTCATCACAAAACGCTTCTGATGTAGTATCGAACCCATGGTGACGACTTGAGAGCCGTGGCAACATTCGTGGTCCTGCTAGCGATTATGAAGAATGGCTGCATGATTCATTCATGCCTTGCAGGTGACTGTTGTTGACGGCGAATCATTGAAATACAATATTCTGTTCCCTGTTGATCACGATGGCTGCCATGCAATCCCGGTTGGCTACAATTCGACCTCCATCTAAGTCAGAGTTCCCCAAACTTTTTTGTGTCGTAGACCCCTTGCCATGTTTTTCCGTGTTGGGTAGACCCCCTACTTACCTGATATTGATTTCCTGTAAATTTCTAACTGTAGTGAAATTTAGTGTTAAAAACTTAAAGTAAAAACACATGTTAATTTATACATTTATTAATTGAATTTAAATTAAAACTACTTAAAATAAAACTTTGTATCTGTATTGTAAAATATACGTAACCTTAAATAAACATAAAATAAACTATAAATAAAATAACATAAGCAATAAGTCAATATTTTTAGTGAGAAGGATGAACCTGATGCTTTAATAATAAATTATCAACATTTGGCGTCAATTTTGTAAGGGTTAATCTTAAATCTCCTCGGCTAATGTCCTGTCTGTTCCTTTTTTTCGTTAGGAGATTGGTAACAGCGCTATATTATAAATAATGTATATGTTTTGATATTATAAGATAGTATGATGTAAGTAAATAGGTACTATCAGTGTATGTGTTGAGAGCCACTATCGTGGACCCTTATTTTTCATTTCATGGATCCCCAAATTTTTTTTCCCTGACGTAGACCCCTTGCAGGTTGTCATAGACCCCTAGGGGTCGATATAGACCACTTTGGGAATCACTGATCTAAGTCATGGTAAGTATTTCCCTCTCTTACACGACGCAACAACTTTTTACTAGATAACAAAGCTCCAACGCATCTTGCGAATGGAAAACCTGCTGTACAATTTCTTTATTTAAATACATGTGTTAACATACAATACTTGAGATAAATTAGTGTATCAACACAAAAACGCGAGAAATTTACACAAGCGGAAGAAAAAACTGAGGCGTGCAAACGATTATCTATTCAGCATATTCATGTAAAATGTGTCACAGCAGCAACATATTCAATGTATTTAAATTGTGGCTTTGCTGCCCCTTTTATATAAATAATCTGTTAATCTTCTTCCTCTATAGTCAATTTCTCGTGTGATGCATGTTGTACATTTAATATTACAATTTTAATGTCAATCTATCTATCTATCTATCTATCTATCTATCTATCTATCTATCTATCTATATATATATATATATATATATATATATATATATATATATATATAT
>JAPDSC010164430.1:0-26187 GCA_026290005.1 Latrodectus geometricus
CCCATCATAATAAGAGACCCAAAAATAAGCTGGAAAAAAATAGACACAGATTTAACTAAAATGAAAATTACAGGATACCATGGCAAAAGCTCAGGCTACGAGCTCAAATTAAAAGTATCTGACATAACCTCACATCGCCAAGTAACCAAATACTTAGATGATAACAAAATATTATATCACACATATGTTCTACCGGACGAAAAACCGATCCGAGTTGTAATAAGAAACCTTCCGATTGACACCCAAATAGAAGATATCTCTCAATCTTTAATCGATGAAGGCTTTAACGTCACATCAATATCCCAAATGACTAGACGACGCAATGGCGAAGTAATCAAGCTACCTCTGTTCTTAGTAACATTACCCCTAAGTAGCAAATCTAAAGAAATATTTTCCCTCACATACATCACAAGACTCAGTGTTAAAATAGAAACATATAAAGGACGCACTGGACCCACTCAATGCCACAGATGTCAACAGCTCCATCATAGCCAGAAATCGTGCAAGCACGCACCCAAATGCGTAAAATGTGGTCAAGATCATTTCACTTATGAATGCACAAAAACTAAAGATACACCAGCCACCTGCGCAAACTGCAAAGGTGAACACCCTGCAAACTATCGCGGATGCACTTACTTTCAAACAACAATAAAATCAACTATAATAGAAAAAACCGGAAATAAAATCACAAATAAAATTGTCATCCCAGGCAAATCGTACGCACAAGCAGCAATGATTGAAGACACCAAGTCTGTCACCGAAGAAGCGAAAAATATTCTGAGTCAACTTACATTATTTGTTAATTATTTAAAAAGCTCAGGAATAATAAATCACATTCAAAACACAGTCATGAATACTGAAAATAGCCAAAATCAAATGGAAGTAAGCAATGAATAAACACAGCATAGAAACAATACAAATAGGACTGTGGAATGCTAATGGCCTAACTGAAAAATATGCTGAACTTAAAAACTATATAATAGAGAATGATCTAGATTTCTGTGCTATCACAGAAACACATGCCAAAGGATACAACACCTTCAAAATGCCTAATTATCATACTTTTAAATGTGATAGAACGCAATACAGAGGAGGAGGCACGCTTATAGTTGCTAAAAAATCATACCACGGAACACTCTTCACGCACAATACTGATGGATATGAAGAAGTCTCTATAATAGTCAAAATAAATGGACTTGAATATAAAATCACCTCGCTGTATAACCCACCTTCTCGCACAATAACTCAGGAAGATATTAACCACCTTTTTCCAAAAAATATTAAAACAATCATTCTAGGAGACTTCAATTCAAAACACACCCTCTGGGGATGCCGGAATACAACTAAAAATGGAATAAAACTACTTAACCTTACCCATTCAAATAATCTACGCGTTATTGCCCCAATCGAACCCACGTACTACCCAGTATTCACCAATCATAGACCAGACATACTCGACTTCCTAATTACCAACACCAACCTCAGCATTTCAGCTACTGTTACTAATGATCTAACATCGGATCACCTACCTGTTACCTTCTGCATTGGCCAGCAAAAAACTACAGATAATAACAATATTATCACCACGAACTGGCAACTTTTTGAAAACATCCTCACCAAAAATAATCTAGAAATTACTGAAAACCAGAACCGTGAAGAAATTAATGATTCAATTAACAAACTTACCAATAACCTTAACCAAGCGTTACAAAACTCATCAGTCGAACGTAAGAGAATTAACGACCACATCATCCTACCCAAGGAAATCAAGAATAAAATAAAGCAACGCAACAAATTAAGAAAAATCCTGCATAAAACTCATAATCCAACCCTAAAACCTGAAATTAACAAGCTCAATAGAGAAATCAAAGCAGAATGCAACAAATTCAGAAGCGACAAATGGACTGAAAAATTAGAATCCCTTCAAACAGAAGATAATTCCATCTGGCAAATGGCAAAATACTTTAAAACTAAAACTTCCATCAACAGACCACTACATGGCAAAAATGGCCTAGTCTATCACAACAATGAAAAAGCAGAAGTATTCGCTGAAACCATGCAAGAGCAATTCACAGAAAATAGCAAAAATATTGATGAAGAATTCGAATTGCATGTCGAAAAACATAACAGAAATTATTTCAGAAATAATAAAGCAGAAGGAAAAATAACACCTACAAACCCTCAAGAAATAATTAATATAATTGATAAACTTAAAAATAGGAAAGCACCAGGATTTGATAAAATAAATAACAAAATGTTAAAACATCTACCGCTCAACATCATAGAACAAATAACCACCATTTTCAATAATTGCCTTAAAATTAACTACTTTCCACATGATTGGAAGAAAGCAGTAATCATTCTTTTTCCAAAACCACTAAAAGATCATGTCATGCCAGCCAATTATAGACCTATTAGTCTACTATCATCTCTATCTAAATTATTCGAAAGAATCATATATAATAGACTGACAGCTTACCTAAAACTACTCCCAGACGAGCAATATGGTTTTCGGAAAAACCTCTCAACCATCAAACAATTAATCAGAATTATTGAATTCTTCGGAAGGGGACTACGAAACAAAGAAAAATCTGTTTTCCTCATGATTGATATTGCCAAAGCCTTTGATCGCCTCTGGCATCAAGGCCTAATCTACAAACTGATAGTACTTGGGTTCGATACCGACATCATACAACTGATTAAAAACTACCTCTCCAATAGAACTTTTAAAATTCGTTTCAATGATGCAATCTCCACCTCCAAAAATATTAATGCAGGAGTTCTCCAAGGGAGCATACTTGGACCGATTTTATACTTATTTTACACCACAGATTTCCCAATTGACCATAATGACCACAATAGCCTCACTGCATATTTTGCAGATGATACTGGAATTGCAGTCAAATCAAGAGTAGTCAACCACGCCATATCTAAACTTCAAAACAAAATATACATCATTGAAGACTGGTGTCAGAAGTGGAAAGTTGAAATCAACTCTTCAAAATCTAAAATAATTATTATCAAGAAACCCAGAACTCGAATAGGACAAGTTACTCCACTCACCATTAACGAAGAAATCATACCAATAGTTCACAATGCAACATATCTCGGCCTAACAATTGATTCTAATCTAAACTGGAAACAACATATAACTAACATAATAGGTAAAGCAAATGCTATGTATTTAAACCTACGACCACTACTGAGCAAAAATTCCACCATAAACCTAAAACTTAAAAAATTAATCTACACCTCTATAATTAGACCCATCATTACTTACGCATCACCAGCATGGTGTAACATTAACTCTGAACAGTTAAAGAAACTAAATTCCTGCCAGAATAAAATGCTAAGAAAAATTCTAAATGCTCCATTTTTCATTCGAAACAACTGCATCCATAGAGATCTTAAAATTCCAAAATTATCCGAATACATTGCAAAAATTAACATTGATTTCTACAACAGCGCCCGAAAATGTGAAGATGCCAACTTCAATAAAATATTTAATTACGAAATACTCGAAGATGATAAAAAATATCGACCGATCGTAGCATTCTACACCAGCGATGCCATACTATCAAAAAATATTAAAATATAAAGATCAACTAGCAACGCTTACCATACTAGATCATTCTCTATTATAGAACTTATTCTTTTCTAGCGGCCAATTCACGCTCCTTTTGAGACTTTGGTCTCTCTCTTACATCACAGATAACATCACCAGCCAACGGCCAAGAGGCTATCCAACAAGATGAAGGAGAAAAAGTCTCCGGACTGAGTCTCCGTTCAAACACCGACGACGACGTCGACCGAGCGAGTAGGTCATAGAATGGAGAAGCGCCGCCATATTGAATAAATTTATTATTTGTTACTGAATTGCAGTCTTTTATTAAAACGTCCTGACATAGTTACGTGTAGAAGTAATTCTAGTAAGAAATTTATTTAGATGATACACGTAGCTAACATTTCAGAAGCGGGATTATGTTTACCTTTTTTGAGAGTTTTTACGTTGGTTTTTCGTTTTCGATACGGATTCATGTTGCTGTGGATTATAATATTGGAATATGCTCCATCTTTATCGAATTCATGGATATAAGGATTAATTCTGAGTGAAATAATCAAGAATTTATGGTGAAAGATTATTGAAGCTACAACGAGTTACATCAACATTGGATAAAAACACAACTGTAATCAAGTGAGTCATCTTATTTTATTTACGCTTTTGATTTCTGCTTTGTTTAACATGGCTTCGTTTCTGGCGAAAGGAAAAAAGAAAGATTTAATTACTTTAGCTACTGAATTGGGAGAAAACGTTCCCCAAGATTGTAAAATAATAGAATTAAAGAATATAATTATTAATTCAAAAAATTACGAGGAAGAATTTGTTAAAATTTTATTTGATAGAATAATCGAAGAAAGAAAACAGGATGAAGAGTCAGCTCGAATTTCTGAGATAGAAAAATTACGCTTACAAGAAGAAAATGCAGCTCGCCAGTTTGAGCTAGAAAAATTACGTTTGCAAAATGAAAATGTATTAGGAAATGCAAATAGTTCGAATTCAGAAAGACGTGATTCTTGCAGTTTGCAACAGCTTATGCAAAAATATGATGTGAATGAAGGCGATATAAGTTTTTATCTTATATTATTTGAAAGGCAAGCACGGCGAATAGGTTTAGATGAAGCTCATTGGGTTTTTCATCTTCTAGGACTTTTACCATACGAAATAACTCAGTGTATTGCCCGCGAACCGGACGATAAGGCAAATGATTACTATCACATCAAAGAACTTTTATTAAAAAGATTCAAATTAAGTGCAGAACGATTTCGTCAGAAATTTTATGAACATTCACGTACAATTAAAAATACATGGAAAGATTTTACTTATGAGTTACGAAATTATTTTAATGAGTGGTTAGATGGTCTTAAAATTAGAAACTTTGAGGAACTTAAGGATTTAATTATTACGGAACAATTAAAGAAAAGTGTTTCTCCCACAATTCGTAATCACTTTATAGATGAATGGACTAACTTCACTAATCCAGAAAAATTAAGTGAAAAATTAGATTCATATGAGAATGTTAGAGTCGGAATAAAGTCTTGTGTTGAAAACAAAAATCCGAAATTTATTGAGAAAAGATCTTATTTTGATAATAGTGTAAATAAATTTAATGAGCGGTGTAAAAATGAAAATTTCAAAGGCGAATTAAGAGAAAACCGCGAGTTTAAAAGGTATCCGAAAAATGAGTGTTTTTATTCGAAAGAAAAACGAAACAGTAATTTTAACTCTCGCAGTGATAAAAGTAGCATTAAATGTTTTAACTGTAATGATTATGGACATATTTCTAAAGATTGTCCAAAAGAAAGAAAAAGTTTAATTTGTAGAGAATGTGGTGAAACTGGACATACCCAACGATATTGTTTGAAAAACAAAGATAAAAACAGTTTGACTGTGAACGTTGAAAATCTATCCCCGTTAAATGCTTATATGAAAAAAGCAAAAATAAATAATTCTGAGAATTCGATAAATAGTTTAATAGATACGGGATCGAGCATTTCTTTAATTAAGAAATCAGTTGCAGTTAAATTAAAATTAAATATAATTCCATTAAGGAGAAAATTGTTTGGATTTGGCTCTACTGCAGCATCTGCTTTCACTCTTGGGAAAAGTCAAGTGGAATTAGAAATTGATGACGTCAGCGCAACACTTGAAATATTTATTGTGAATGATGATACTATGGCGTTTGACCTAATTGTAGGAAGAGACTTTTTAGACAAAACAGAAATTGCGTTCGCCCGAATTGGCTCTAAATTGCACATCTGGTATTCGAATAGTATGCCGTTTTCTCAAGTGGAAGTTGAATCAAAACATCAACAAATAAAGTTAAAAACAGAAGAACCTCTTGTACTAGAAAAAAATTGCGTACATTTTATTCAGGCGAAAACGGAAGATATGAAAAACGGTCTTGTACTGTTAGAAGGAAAAGAAATAAATTTCGATTCTGTTTTTGAAATTAAAAATGGTAAAACGATGATTCCTATTATGAATAATGGCTCTTGTGACATTAAGTTAAAAGAAAACCAATGTTTGAATAGGGTAACCGATATTTCGCAAAATTGGAATTTAAAATCTGAATACATTATTCCATTTAATAGTTTTTGCAATGTAACTGAAGATACATTAACATCCATCATAGAAGATAAATTAGAAGTTTGTTTGACTCTGAGTGAAGATGAGCAAATATTAATGATACAACAAGCCGATCCAGAAATCTGAAAATTAATAGAAATATTTAAGAAAAAAGACCAGGATAGAACAAAAGAAGAAAAACAGCTTATAAGAAATTACGTCTTCAAAAGAAACAGATTATTTAGATTCATAAATGAAAACGGAAAAGAAAAATTTCTCTATGTTATACCAAAGAATATGAGGAAAAGTACAGTTATTAAATTTCATGATCTTATGGGACATTTTTCTGCTGATAGAACTGTAAATAAGATAAAAGAATTGTATTGGTTTCCTTATATGAAACGTTATGTACGAAGACACATTTCGAAATGCTTTGAATGTTTAATGAACAAAACGCCGGCAGGAAAACAACATGGTTTGTTGAATCTAATTAAACCTGGCCAAAGACCTTTTGCAATTATACACATGGATCATTTGGGACCTTTTGTTAAGAGTTCTAAAGGTAACCAAGAACTTTTGGTCATGATAGATAATTTCCACAAGATTTGTCCAATTGACTCCAGTGAAGAGTACATCTACGTCACATGTGCTGAAGGCTCTGAAAACGTTTGTAAATACTTATGGTCTACCTGAGAAAATAATTACGGACCGAGGCACTTGTTTCACTTCACATCTGTTTCAACAATATTGTACTGAAAATGGAATTCATCATACACTCAATTGTACAAAGCGACCCTGTGCAAATGGTATGGTTGAAAGAGTTAATAGAACCATATTGTCTACCATAACAACGGGTATGGAAAATCAAGATCATAAAGATTGGGATGCTAAAATACAAGAAGTTGAGAGAAACTTGAACAATTTTGTCAACAAATCAACAAACAAGACACCATTTGAAATGCTCCATGGTTATTCTCCACGATTCAATGATGGAATTTTGAGAAAGTTAGCTGATGAAGAAGCTCAGATTTGGAAAGATCCATCTATACTGCAGGAAGAATCTCGAAGACAAATTGAAGAAAGTCAACAAAAAAATGAAGCAGTATTACGATAAAAAGAGATGTAGAGCTATGACGTTTGAACGAGGAGAGATTGTCGTGATGAAAAGATCTCCGCAATCTACAGGCCAACCTACGAAGACACAATTTAAATATCGAGGCCCCCTTATTGTTACCGAGGTATTGCCGAACGATATCTACCGAGTGACTCAGCTGGAAGAAAAAAGAAAAGGCCACTTCTACGTAACAACAGCTCATATTAGTCAACTGAAACCATGGATAAATGAACCGGATTCGGATGAAGACAGTGATGTCGATAGTGATAGTGCCGATAGTGATGATAATTATTCTCTAAACAGCCCTAGACGCAATCCATATAGATCTACACGTAAGGACTAAAGGTGAATGAGGAATCCTAAATGGTAAGATCATTCCAATTTTTATTTTTTTTAAACTTCGAAATTAAAGGACAATGAACTCTATAATAGACTATTCACTTTAAAAATAAATTCAAAGATGATTTATTGTATACTGAAAAATTTATCAAATAGTATGTGTGTGAAAGCTGGTTAAAATTTGTTTTGTGAATACGTTATTATGTTTTTGAGTTCATTTATTTTATTGTAAACATCTGTCAAAAAAAAAAAAAATTGTGTTGGAATTAAGAATTGTATTAATTAAGAATTACAAATGAAAAATAAGATTGTATTATTATTATTTTGTACGTATTCAGAATGTTTATTAATAGTAAAAATTAGTTGGGATTATTATATACGTTTAACACATATTTTTTTAAAAAAACTTTATATGATAATTTTTCTACTTTAGTGGAAAATGTAAATTTATTGTTAATGATAATATAATATTTGTTTGTGTAAATGAAAAATAATGATCATTTCTCTAATGTCAATATAGTTATTAACTTGAATTAATCTGGTATTAACTGTTTTATATCTCTCTCATTATGTTGTTTAGTTACGTTTTATTGCTTATGTTAAAGAAATTTGTATTATTAGTAAATAAGTTTAAATTTTAAATTACCAATTGAGGACAATTGTAAGGTCAGTCTGGCCGAATGTGAGAAATGTAAAATCGCCACTAGAGGGCGAATGAGAAATGTAAAATCGCCACTAGAGGGCGAATGAGAAATGTAAAATCGCCACTAGAGGGCAAATACAAAAAACGAGACAGTTGATGCACGTTGACCGAGCGAGTCGGTCATAGAATGGAGAAGCGCCGCCATATTGAATAAATTTATTATTTGTTACTGAATTGCAGTCTTTTATTAAAACGTCCTGACATAGTTACGTGTAGAAGTAATTCTAGTAAGAAATTTATTTAGATGATACACGTAGCTAACAGAAGCTATAAACGGCACAAACAACTTAAAACACAAGAGGATTTATTTTAAAATATTACTTTGACAACAATTTTTCCATTTCATATCCGTGCCGTTGTCACATCCTTGGCTTCTCATTTCATTAAGGGGAATGTTCCGCATTTTCAACATTTCTATTATTGTTTTAGATAAGGCTTTTACCTAAAGTTTCAACTTTATTTAACTTTTAAAAATGCTAATTGATTCATGTTATTCCATCACTACGGGAAACAAAAGGTATGGTGACACTCATCTATCCAGTTTTGTTAATATCAGGAGTACAATGTAAAAGTATATAATATTGGATTTTCGAAGAGATAGTTCAATTTTTTTTCTCTCATAGACTATTGCTTATAATTTGCAGCACATTTTGACTACCTTCGTTTAGATAATGAACTTTGTGTTTCTATATTTTGGTCGTAATACCCTTTTTACATGAGATAGCATAAGTGGACCGAATTTTACAAACAAATCTACAAACTTTAAAAGGCTTTCACTATCTTTTTGGAACAGCATATCGAATGGGCTTCGAAACTTTGAATTTTCACTGCCCAGAAATTTTGTGATGTCAATCTTCCTAATATATTTGACCAGTATTTATTTTTTTTTTTCATTTCCACACATCTTTTGTATTTGTATACCACACCAATTTTTTCTTAAGTTCTTTCCATTATATTAAATGTTCAATGTGTACTCTACTAGTCATACTCATACAAGCTTTGAATACTTTATCTAATTATGATAGCCTTTTACGAGTCTACTACTGCCTATCGATACAAATATCTAATAACAGAAGCTAAGAACAAAATGGGTACTCACGGATTGTAATATCCATGTACAGGGAACTAATTCTCCCCTTCAAAATATTTTGTATTAAGAAGATTTATTTTATCTTTCAGTAAAATTGGAACATGTCTTCAGTCAAATTTTAAACTAGGAATTTAAATTCTACGGATTCAATGAATTAGAAGCTAAATGAAGTTACACTGCTCTCTATATGATTTCTTTTTTGTTGCATATTGAAAACTTTTTATTGAATCTTAAATTTAAAAATTCAATTTTAAATGTTAAATATCTAATCTTTATTTTAAAAGAAAACGTAACATCTGCTAAATAAGAAAATAAAATATAAAATTAATGAAAAAGTAAAAAAATATGATAACATACGAACAATTAGTTAAGAATTAGTATCTTTCTGACAAATGCAATAACGCAGCGAAGATAATAAGTGCCCGAGTAAAATTTTTTTTCGGCACTCCTTCCCCACACGCAACTAGTAGTAGTTTAATATACACAGAAATAATAAGAATACAACGAAAGTGACAAAACAATTAAGTATCTACTTTAAAATAAACTAAAATATAGGTAATTTTAAGAACTCAGGTTATATCATACAAAAATCTAGTTAAATATCAAACTAGAATTGGATTCGGAAATGTGTCAATAAAATAGTTTGACTTATGGCAGCGTTTCCCAACCTTTTTTGGCCAAGGCACACTTGTCGAGGGGAAAAAAATCACGGGGCACACCACCATTAGAAAATGTTAAAAAATTAACTCTGTGCCTATATTGAGTATAATAAAGTAATTCTCTTGAATAGGAATCAAATAAGCACAAAGAAAGTATTTTATAATTATTTTATTATGAAATATTAAGTAAACAGAATAGTGAAAAATTATAAAATACTTTCAGTGCGAAACCTGGTCCTGTTTGACTAAATACAAAGCTGATATTCTGGCTGGAATCGAAGAAAGACACACACGTAGCTCTTCGTCAACAGTTCTCAGTCTCACTCTGTATTTGGTTTTCATAGCAATCATGCTTGAAAAGCTAATCTCACACAGATATGTAGTGGAAAAAGGGAGCAATGTCTAAATAGCTTTGTTTGCCAGAAGGGGGAACTCCTTGGCAGTATCCAACCAAAAACTATCCAAAGGTAGATCAGCAAGTCTTAGCTTGCAACCACGATTTTGTCTCAGTTCAATTAGTTCCTCCTGTTCCTGTAAAGTCATTTCCTTTCCAAAAACTGATGCTGAGCTATAAGGGTATCTAACCCAGTCAAGGCATTCAGTGGAGACTGAAGAGAAATAAAATGACAACTTCTCCTCAAGAGTTTTTAAATGCTTAACTATTATCTCACACAGTGCAGCAGTGTGAACACCTTGCCATTGCATGGTGAGTGTGAACATTTCAAGATTGCCGCTTTCCACGTGTTGATGCCAGAGTTGCACCTTTGAACGGAATCCATTTATTTTATCTGTACTTGTAAGCAGGTTTTCATTTCGGCCTTGCATTCGGGTGTTCAATTCAGTTAAATGAGGAAATATATCTGCCAGGTATGCCAGCCTTGCACACCACTCATCACTTGCAAGCTGCTTTGCGTAATCTGACCCCTCATTTGTCAGAAACACTTTAAGTTCCTCCCGCAGCTCATACGCACGAACCAAGACCTTGCCACGCAACAACCACCGGACCTCCGTATGAAACAGCAAGGTTTTATGCTTTGCTCCCATCTCCTTACACAAAGCTGCGACTTTTCATAGGTCATGACTTTACAATGCGCACAACATCATCCAACACATGAACTAAGGCTGATGGTAAAGTCTTGGCTACGAGGGCCTCACGGCACATCACGGTGCTAGCGACGGCACACTGGTGTGCCGCGGAACAGCGGTTGGGAACCGCTGACTTATGGTAATTCAGAATGGATAAAAGGATTATTTATTTTACACATCAATACAATTATTTTAGAAAACTATTTTTAAGCAATGAAAGATGTTAATGTATATTACAGATATAAATATATAAATGTACTTATTAATAACAATAATAATCTGAGAAATTAATTATAAGGCATACATTTCCCCTGCTTTTGATGAAGCATATTGTTCTACTACTTAATAATCATCGATCATCTAAAATTATTTTCATTCTACATTTAAAACTGCTGAGTCACTTAGGCAATTTTAACCCATGGTTGAAATTAAAGTGCCAGAATTAATTTTAATTTGTTGAATGAACGTTAACAACTAGCACACAATTGATACTGAAAAAAGAATAATTTGAAATGCGATTTTCATATTGCATTTCTTATTAACACTCGTGTGCAATAGAGGACTGTTGAACGACAAACAACTTTGCAATTTTTTCAATCAATAAATTTATAACACGCAAAAACATTTCTAATTTAAAATTTTTTACAATGTAGAACAATAATATGTTCGGTTTCACTATATTAATCTAAAATGATTTCTTTCAAGTTAAAATATAATTTTATAATACAAAGTAAAATAATTATCAAGAAATATTTTATGAGTTCTCAAACAAAAAAGGAAAAAAAAAAACCCATTTAATATATTGATATTTTTACGTTTGAAAAAGGAATTTTTCAACATAAAGTATTGATATGAAGGCAGCAAAATTACGCAAGTCAAATAAAAATGATTTCCGAAAACTCTTCAACTTTAAACTTGATTTTGAATAAATAATAGACGACATTAGTTGTGACGTCATATCTAGCGATTTGTTTCCAAACATTTGCTGTTAAGCGCCATTTATCATTGAAACTGCCATAGACTTCGGTGATAGATTTTTAAATTGTTATTTTTGAAATTGATATTCATTATTTAAGGATAACGTGTTTGTTAAAACTTTTAACCTTTTGTTTGCTTAACCTTTGATTCTCGCCAAATTGTAGTCACAGTTAATCATCAAGCTGGTCTTATTTCCAATCGTATTCTGGTTGCAACAGAACAATTTATTGTTCTGTGCCAACAAAAATCACCAATAAAATCGATAGCCAAACAAAAATCTCCAAGTTTGTTAAGAAAGCACTCTTAAATACAATATTAAACAAATGTTTACATTGTATTTGTTTGGAAACATGACGTCACACTAATGTCATCAATTTCAAGTAATAAGAAATTTGATTTTGAGTTTCAAAACTCTGTACAAGCATGATTATTAATACTAAAAAAAATCAGTATTAAATAAGTAAATGTAAATGTGTGGTACCGAGAAGGTAAAACTTGCTCGATTATATTTTTTAGAATCAAGACTCAATATTGAAAAGTTAGAATTTTAAAACAAAGAACATTATTTTCTAACAAAGCAATATTATTTGTTTATGACTTAAGATTTGTAATAGTTAAACTAGTGATATTTGAGAAGTAATGATATGCAAACTCTATGTAAACGGTAACAAAAAAAGAAACAAAATTGATGTATTTTCCTACAATCCATAGGTAATTACTTTTGGTTTCCCACGTTTGTTTCCTATTTCGATTCCAGACGATTCTTTTGAGACCGAATAGAGTGATATAGAAATTAACTTTATCCTTAAGGAACAAACAATCCCTTCATGACCAAAAAATTAGAATGCATCAAGAATAAAATGTCTCATGATTCATCAGATATCAAAAAAATTCCCATTGTTCCTTTAGTCTGGAAAACAAACTTCGGAATAATTCAAAGAATGAATTCTATGTGCACGTCTTCACGTTTTTGGGCAATGCAACACAAGCATTGAATATTTGAATTAAACAGCATTTTAATTTTTGGTTGGCATAAGCATGACATTTTATTGAAAATTGCCCTGAACTGTTTTCGCGTACTTCATTTATTTTAAAACTGAGCTTCAAAATATCCGGCTGTAACACAGTCGGATTCAAATTTGTGAAATTGAATTCACGTACTGTTAGTTACCTTCAATATGACTGTTTATAATTCTTATGCGGAAAATATGCGAGCATATTTTCAAACCAACAGTCGTATTAAAGAATACCAAGCTCATTCTTCGAAAGTTCATTCAATAAATTGGAGTTGTGATGGTCGCCGTCTTGCATCTGGTAGTTATGATAGAACTGTATGCTTATTTACTTTAGAACGAGATAGACTGGTATGTGATGCTTTTTTTCAACCAAAAAACTTTTATTACATTCAATGCCGATGTGGTTAATCTGCGCTTTAGGTCCACTACTTCGCCAACTCACGAATTTGAAGCGTTTTCTCGCACATGCTATATAATTATTCGTTTGCTTTAACCTTTTCATTGGTCGCTAATTAAATTTCACTTTGAAATAGCGGTAGAAGTTTCGCCATGGCATCGGTGTTTTTGAAATCGCACCAAGGAGGGAACCTAAAGCGCATTTTCACCGCCGATGTTCTTTGATTTTAAAAATTCTTATTTAGTGTTCTCATCAGTGGCGAAGAAATAGTATACTTTAGTTTATTTGTCATAGTTGACCTAATGAAGTAGTAGCTATAAGATATTGTATATTTACTAACGCTTATTCTTTATTGCAGTTTTATTGTTGATAACGGTGTATAAAACAATGAATTTGAAAATTGTTAGAATCCTATTTTGGTGACTGCTTGGCGAAACTTGAAACTTCTTGCAAACTGAAATTAGATGATAATGGATTTTCGGTATAGTGATTTCGAATGTATATTTTTACATATAATTATACAATTTCAAATAATGGTACAGCTGCCATATAATCCATCATAAAAATTTATGAAGTGTGTATTTTTTTGGAGGATTTTCTTGTTTATCTAGCAACCTACTCTTTTTGTTACTTCAAAGAGGTTGAGATTAATAAGAATTGTGTAGAAAAATCCATTTTAGCAACCCTAATATTTATATCATCGTGAGAAAATTTTGAGCTAAAGTGTACGTTGAAGTTCACAGCTCGCTAAGAGCAAAAAATCGCCAAATATGGTAAAATTTACAGATTTTTTCACATTACTTAATTAATTCACAAAAGCAATTAATCACCGAATTTAGCAATGAAATGTCTTTTTCGTTCAAATGCACATAATTAAAATTTTCTACAGATTCATTTTAGATTTTACATTCAATGCAACAGGGCCTGTATATAAACCTGTTTTTTATATTATTGTAATAAACAAGATATTGTAATTGAAAAACAAAGGTAAAAAAATTTTTTTTGTATTGGATGTTGCAGTTGCAGAATATAAAACCTGTCATTTATATTATTGTAATGAGCAATATATTGTAACAAAGAAGATAAGATTATATATTAAGAATAATTGGTAAGAATTTTATTCTAATTATTTTCTGCAGTCATAGAATTCCTAGAATTGTATTTTAATTATTTAAATTTTCAATAATAAACGAAAATACAGAATTGTTTTGTTTTTCAAATTTTTCCAGATTTGTTTTCTTAATTTAATAGTTATTCCAAATTGTTAAAGTTGGAAATTGTTAAATTTGAGGAATTGCTTGAAAGAATGTTTTTGTATAAGCTGTAAACTTAAAAACGCTTAAATTAAATTGTATTTTTTGGTGTAAATGTTTGATATAATGTATAAAATTGTTAAATGAAATTTTAAAATTTTATTTGCTAATAATTTGTAGCATTCTATCTAAAATCACTGGATTTATTAAATTTTTATTAACTATATAAAAAATTCATTCATTCATTAAATTCATTTTTACTTATTTTTAAATAGATGTTATTAAATGTAATTTTAATTTTATTTAATTATTTCATTATTTTTCCTCATATTTCCTTCAATTTCAATTCTGAAAGATTTTTAAATAGAAATTTTTAATCAATTCTTAATATTATTACTGTTTTCTCATTTAGTATTAGGCTTAACGTTTTGAAATTGGGAAAAAGCCATGGTTTTTTATATACTTGTTATTGTTTTCTTATTAAGTGTTAAGCTAAGCAATTGCAAATGTAGAAAATCCCTTATTTTTTATATGGTTATTATTTTTTTCAAACAGTCAATTAGCACCCATTGTGGGTTGCTAATGAAATTCTAATATCTACGTCTCCTTTGCTTGGAGAAAATTTTTTTGATAATTGGTGAGGCTGTGACCATAATATACACTTTTACATTTTGTTCAATCTTTGGACTTTATTAAAAATTTTTGCAAGAATAGTTCATCTGAATGTTTCTTGTAAGTGAAGGTCAAGAATCTGTTGATTTCTTGACCTTTTGGGTTGTATAATTCCTAATTGTATTGTTTTTTTTTATCATGATTTTAAATAATTCTTTTTTTATTTTCTATTAAATTTTTAATTATTAATTAAGTCTGTAGTCAAAGTATTGTTTTGAACCAGTTTGACATTTAATTTCTAAGGTGATAAATAGATTTTAGGCCTTAATGAAAAAAAAAAAAATAGTTTTTTAATTTTTTTAAAGGAAATTCTTTTGAAGTTTTAATGTGAAAATGGCCAACTGAAGTCAGAATTGGTATGTTTAAAGTTTGGAAGTCAAATAAGAATTTTGGTTAAGAAAAGCTCCTCAGGTGGCTGCGTTTTCTTCTTCCATAGAAATTTTGAAAAAAAGGTTTTTGATTCTCAAAAGTCATTTAGATGTAGGTCTTGATTTTCTTATAATATGCAAATTAAAGATTGAAGTGTTTCTTTTGAAGTATAAAATTGTTTACATGAGTGAAACAGTGATATTTAAAGAGAATATTTTTTAACAGCCATTCTTTAGCAGATTGGAGGCAGTACATTGAGAAACTGCTTTATTCTATTTCATTTTTAGAGAAGATTGGAGGAAAGCTAATATATTGTTTAAGCTCATTAATCAAAATTTGGGAAAAGAAAGTATTACCGAAGATATGCAGTAGAAAGGTCAGTGGTGTTGATAGAGGGTAGTGTAAGGTTATATTTTTGGTGGAAGTACATGATAAGACAAGAGAAAGTTTAGTTGATGCTATTAAGCATTGGTGCAAACTGTGAAAAACACGCTCTAATAAACAAAGCCAAGAGATATATTTATAAATATATCAGAAATTGAGGATTTATTTGTATGGGCTCAGAGTCAATCTTCAACTTACAGACAAGTCAACCGCAGATGACTTATTTGCAAGTTGAAACTCATCCAAATAATTCATTGTGCCACAGGAAATTGCAGGTTTGGCCAATTTAGCACCCATATTATAAGAAAAATATGCTTCAGAGTATCCTTAGTCAAATTGGCAATATTTTTTGTGTTTTTGTGCCTTTTTGAAGAAACAAAATTACATAAAAAACACTATGAAATGATGTACAATTTAAAAGAATACACACATTTTACACATGTTTTTTAATGTAAAAATGAGATTTTTTCAAACAAAAATTAAAATTTTTATCACCAAAAGTTGATTTCACACATTTTTTTAATAAAAACCACAATTTTCTAAAGTATTTTCGTGAGTGTTCAAAATAAAATGATTCTGAATTAAAAAATTAACACAAATTTGTGTACTTTTAAAAGTGAAAATAAGATTTTTCTAATTATAATATCCCTTTTGCTTCTGGGTAAAATATTGCGTTAATTTGGATTTATCAAAGTATCTTTTGTACTATCCTCAACTACTTAAAAAAAAAAAAACACTTTTCACTCTCTTAATACAACTAAACATCCATTTTCTATCCACTTGTTTACTTCTATTTTATTTCTTTTTTTATCAAATTTGCTCATCTATTTTAATAATCACACCAGTACCTGTAACCATTTCATATTTGCACTAACAGACATCAGCACAAACGTTTCTATAAAAATTCTTCAGACAAGTTATTGTTCCATCATCATCAATATTTAACTCATTCTTTATTAATTTACTGTTTACTTCATACACCCACAATTATGTAAAAATCAAAACATCAGTCTCTCTCAAATGACTCACAATTATTTTCAAATGAATTGCTTAATCTGATTAGCACTTGAATCTTTCACACGACAAACTCATTCTAAGATACCTGATTAATCTTTATGTTCAACCAAGTTATATCTTTTACACAATTATATCTCTAATTAAACCTTAATTCATATACCAGCAATAACTGCTTTTGTTCCCATTTATTTCAGATCTTATAAAAACTGAAGGTTAATTTTATTAACAGTAACACTTCAAGGTGAAAAGGAGAGAACGGTACTGACAGACTAACTCACTAGACAATGAAAATGGTGGATGACCAAGAATTTCAGAATCTGTGCAATACAAATATTCCAATCAATTACAGTCACTGTAAGGTTGTAAAAAAATCAAAAATGTCAAAATACTAAGATTGTCACAAATAAACCAACATTGGACATCCCAGTCTATTACCATGTCATATTGATGAGAAGCTAAGGGGATCATGAAATATTGGTCACTCATACATATTTTTTATAAAAATGGACTATTTAATAATAAAAACTAGCTCTATTATCCATGTTTTCTGCTTTTTTTCTATTATGTTGAATAACATAATTTTTTAATATGAAAGCACTGCCTGAAAATAGGTTTACCGAATTTCATTTGATTCCATTGAAATTTGTCATTTCACTAATAGATCCCATTTTTACCTCTTTAAAAACTTATTTCAAATCTCATGCAATTGTTTAATTTTGAATGTGTCTAAATATCATACCCAATTTTCTTTAATCTCTTATTAACCTCTTTGTCCTCTGTTATGCGTTTAGCACACTTGGGTGAAACTTCTGCACTGTAGCTGTAATGCATTTTAAGTGTTTTTCTATATTTTAAAACTTTTTAGCGTTTTAAACACATTGTAAATATTTGCTCATTTAAGTTTTCATTTTGTTCATTCTAATACCTCTTATAGGGCAGCAATAATCGAGCATTCTGTTTTTAATTCAATTTCCTTCAGGTCCATTGTGAATGGATGAAAAGTAATATGTGTATAGGGGGGGGGGGGAAACCACTTGTTGATGGGGAGAAATTTTTATGAATAGCAGGAGATGGCGAAATACTTAAAATGAAAAAATTGCTGTTTTCAAAAGATTTCTGATAAGAATATGTTTTTAATTCTTTGAGATAATTATAAATGCATACTCCCCTAAAGTTTCTTTAAACTTGTCAAGTCATGTAGAATTATGTAGCATTCCTTTTTAACTTCTTGCTCTTTCTTTTAATGGGCTAAGAAACTTTATAAATTAATTAATCTTTTAGGATAATATAAACATTGCATATAATTTTGTCTAAATCTATGTAATCCATGCTTATGAAATAAAACACTTCTTTTGGTTCTCATTTTATCATTAATGATGCTTTGTAAATTTTAGATTGTGATTAATCTTTTGAGCTGATAAGAAATAAGTACTTTGAATTTTCTTTTCAATCAACTTAATGAAATTTCATTTTATATATATCAGTTATATAGAACAAAAGTATAGATTTCTATATAATTAATACTTTAGTTGAATCTACTCTTTTTTACATGTTCTACTTAATAAATTTATAGTTGATACTTGACTTACTATATGTCTAAGGGAAAAAATGTGTATGTAGTTTTCAGGGATCTTATCCCTTTGGTGAATGTTTTTTTTTTAAAAAGAATAATTCACATTAGATCTTTTTTCTATATGGCTTACCAAAATAAATAAAAAGAATAAAAGGGGAAATAAAAAATTCTGATTGAAGTTTTAGTTGAAAATATAATATGAAAATATAAGTTTTAGTTGAAATGAAAGTATAAAGTTTTGTAATTTAGCACACAAAAGACACTATATAATAATTAACAGTCTTAAAATGATGATTTGCATCACAAAATGTAGTTTCATGTAAATTTAGCTGAAAACACAAATTGATTGAAGTAAATAATATTTGAAAGCTATCTTTAGTTGCAAAGTTGTTATAAATCGAAGTTGGTATTCTTTCTATCCACACTCTAATCAGTTCTGACCAATGACATTAAGAGGTGAAAATGCATTTCGATTAATGAAAAAAATAATATTTAAAAAATGAGAAAAATAAATATCCTAATTTTTTTTTTTTTTTTTTTTTTTTTTGAATTTACCCCGTAATAATGGGGAAATGGGAATTGATGCCATAAATATTTTTTTCTCTAACCTCAGCTGTAAAGCATAGATGTCGTTCTTTTCCTCTTTTTAAAATCCTCATGTTGCCTTCTTCTACTAAAGAGTTATAAAGTGGTATGTTACACATCTTAAATTAATTACATTGATGCATGTAATTAATTAAAGCAATGTAACATTTTAGGCAGTTCAAATTAACATGTTTTAAAATAATTACAAAAGCTGTAGTTAAAATTTTAAAAGAAAACATGGTTGTTATAAGTTAGCTAGAAATAGACTTATTGATGTAAGTTTCATTCCAATCTGTTCTCCTCTTCTTATATCGGTGCAGCTTGTCCTTTTTGGACCTTGTGCCAGAAAACCCAACCAACCAGCCTCTTCTTATATCAACCTCATACAAAAATATAGGGACAAACAGAAACATAATTTTATTTATATAAATAAATGCTAGTGATTAATAGTAATTTTTAGAAACTTAGCATTGATAATATTTCCTAAATGTGATTATAAATAATTTTTATAAAATTATTTCTAATTGTAACTTTAATTTCAATATGTTTTCAGTGTAAGGAACATACTTTCAAAGGTCATGGTGATAGTGTTGATCAATTATGTTGGCATCCGTCAAATCCTGATATGTTAGCTACTGCCAGTCTTGATAAAACTGTGAGAATTTGGGATGCAAAGTCTCAAAAATCAGTGGCTACTATTCAAACAAAAGGCAAGCTTCATATTAAATTTTTAGTTATTTTTCTATAATTTAGTTTTGATTTGTTGAATTTAAAATTTTGAACATAATATTAAGTAATTTTTCTTTAAAAATTACTTTATTGTTCTTGTCTTTCCATTAATATTTAAAGATTAGCTTTGTTTTAGAAATAAGCATTCTGATGTAAAAGAATATATACTTCTAAAAAAATTTGAACCAAAGTTATGAAATTTTGTTGTTTTCAGTTATACATGACCAACATTCCAACACCAATGGTGAATGGCTACATGTACTCCATGCATTTGATATATATTTTAAGAATCATTAGAATTAGTATTTGAATTTACTAGCAGTTAAAACAGGTTACCATTTTATTATGTATAGAAGATTTGCTTTCAACATGTACTTGATGACACTTCAAACATTTGTATAACTTTGAAAAGATCATTTAATAATTAATAAACAGGTTAGTTGAATATAATTATCACAGTCATTAGAACAATATAGAGATTATATGGTTTTGGCAACAGTGGATCAGAATAAACATAGCCAGATTCTCTTGCTGTTCAGGAGGTATTCAATCCACAAACACTTGAAAAGATTTAATCAAGAGAAAAAAAGGATTATTGGATAAAACAATCACATTTACTCCAATAGTATCATTTTCACTATTTGGTGATGAGTGAAATCAAGCTGATGAGCAGTATCATTGTACATTGTTTGCAGAGGACTTTTTTTTCTATTCTGATCTTGCAATCCATTGTAGAATATTTAATTAAATTTGTGTCACAAATTATTGGCACATTATCTAGCACAAAATTATTTATTATATTCTAGGAATGTACTGAACACAATAAAATTATTATAAATGAAAATCACACTTCTAATATTCTCCATAGACACTATAATTCTCTCCTTTCCTCCTCTTGAAACAAAAACAATGTCTAATGTCATCTTGCTGCCTCCACAGTGCCATCCCAGAAAATTGTTGAAATCATTACACCCTCAAGTTAGTTGCTTAAAGCTCTTCAACATAAGCAACATGCAGTTTTGACTGTTATCTTGAATAAACTGTACAGTGCCCAATTTCAAAAATGTTTTCTGTACTGTGATCATTCTTGAATATTTTGTCAAGACTCTCACCACAGAAGGTTATGTGGGAGTCTTGACGTGAATCTAAATCCACAAATGTATGTGAATTGTTACAGCAGTTTTAATTTGTTTTAACAAGTTATACTTGAGTGATATTGTGGAATGTATTCTAATGGAACAATTTAATATCTTTTAGTCATTCTACAAAGTACTTTGAGTTACAGATATGTAGATAAAATTTTCCCGATTGCTATTGACTTAAGTTATCAAGAAGTCCTAGTGTCATTTATCTGTGGACTCAAAAACAATTCTCAACCCTATTGTATGAGTTTCTTAATGATGAGCAGAATAGAGTATGCATCCATAGTGTGTTAGGTCATCAGATTTTATTCTAACATTTGAAACTTCAATAAATTTTAATATCCCAAAGTAATTGATACAGTACTACTCATATGCCAAAAATAATTCCTAACATTTGTAATTTAATAGACTGCATGCATCTCCAATTATTAGCTTGTGTTGCTGTCAGAGTGTTTTTACAACTTAATTAAGATTCATTTTATTATTATTAATTCATAATTTTTTTTTTTAAATTATAAGAAATATTTTTTGCATCAACATGTATTTGTCTTATTTCTAGATTATAATTTCATTTTTCTTGTATATGTGTATTTTTTCATAAATATATTAAATTATTTTTAAATTGTTTTGTGCCTTCATTTCTCAAAGTTAAGTCAAAAGAACAAAATTTAATAAAAACCTATAAGTTATACTTTAATATAAGTTGTTGCAAACAAAAAAAGAAACTTTTATTTATATTTGAAACGATAAATTTTTCAATGAAACAAGTGAAACAATGAAGTAAGATTTTCAATGAAACAAATCTGGTGAGTATACTACAAGTTAATATGTGCTTCATGGAAATTAATTAATTTTCAAGGAACAGATAACTTATGGTAAACTTATCAATGTTCTTGTAAAAAATACTGCAGACCTTTCACAATAAAAAAAAAAAAAATTCCCATAATGAACTTTTTAATACTAAATTGGAAGAATGACAGAAATGAATGGAAGTTTTTAGAAGCAAGATTGAGATGACAATATCTAAATCAGAAAATTAAAGAATAGATTAATGTTAATGTGCATGAGTAAAATTTTGTAATTATGAAACTAAACAATGAGAATTTTAAGAGTAATTTATGTTTTCAAAATGTATATTAATCTAAAATTTTCTTCCTTGAAATTGAAGTTTTTTAAAATAGTTCTTGTTACAAATGTCATACATTTAAACAAAGTTTGTTTTTTTGCCCCCCGCCCCCATATTAAAATTTTTTTCATTTGGAAAGAAAAAAATAATTCAATCTAAACCAATTTCTAACAAATAAGTTTGAGTAAATTGTTTTATCTGAAAAAAATTAACTCGTAATCAGAGTTTTTGGGCACATTAAAATAGAAATGTATCCTTATAGAATATGTTTCCAAGCCTATTTCTAATAGTTTTCTGGAAAATAAATTTATGAATCTAGTTCCTTCCTGAAAGTTATGAGTTTTAAATAATTCTTTATAAAATGTCTAATATATCATTCTGGACATGAATAGAACCATTTGACAAATTTTAATTTTGAGATCTTTCATAAACAATTCATAGTCAAGAATTCCATGTTACTTTATAATCTTAATGTTAATCTTAATATTTGTATATTTGACCATTTGCATAGGTATATTATTAATGTAGTTAGTTTTTTAATTATATTTACAACAGGTGAAAATATCAATATATGTTGGTCTCCTAACGGTCAAACGATAGCAGTTGGAAACAAAGAAGATTTAGTAACTTTTATTGATGTGAAGACTCACAAGATAATACAAGACCAACAGTTTAAATTTGAAGTCAATGAGCTTTCGTGGAATAGTGATAATAATTATTTCTTTCTTACAAATGGTCAAGGATGTATTTATATTCTTTCGTGAGTATATACGAATTAAATTGTGAATTTGTTTTTTTTTTTATTTTGGTGGTTATATTTAGTAATAAATTAATGTATATTTTTTGTATGAATCAGTTATATTGTACATAAAACTTTTTATTTTAGTACATATGAAGTATAAAATAAATTATTAATTTATTTTATACTTCATATGTACTAAAAATATTCAATATAATTCAATTAATTATATAAAAAATACATCTAAAATTATGTTGTGAAATAATTAAATTTTGTTAAAATTTCCTAAATTTTTGAAAACAATTTTTTTGTTTTTATATATTACATTGGTAGTTTGATGCTTCTATAATTCGAAAAAAAATTATAATTTAAAATAAACTCTAAAAGCCCTGTGGCATAGTGGTAGCATTTCATACTCCTTTCACACGCATTTCACAGGTTCGAAGTTCTATTCTTGGGCTGGGAAAAGATCAACTTTGTCTTTTATTCCTACAGTGGCTCAATAAACATGAATCCTAAGCATGCTTGAGATCTTAACACTAGGGGTTTTGCATTAGGCTTGATCTCTTAACTGTCATATGTTTCGCACCCTCGGATCTTTTGTCAAGAAAACATATGGGCACTGTAAGTCTTTGCTCCACAATTGGCTGTTGTGCCACAGAGTTTAGTTTAAAATAAATTCTAGTAACCCTAACTTAAGCAATATGTAAAATTAAATGTATTTTTCTCTTATCATATTTCATTAAAGCTCATTATATTCCGAATCTTTTACTATGCTATCTTTTCTTTTCAAGTTAAAATTTTATAAAAATTTACTTTTTTAAAGACTTGACATTATGAATATTGGAAAAATTAATTATCTCTAATTAATGTCTGTAAGCTGAAAATTATTAAATTGTTAGTTTTGATAAGTACTAACTATGTTAGATCACTTTTCCTATCTTAAAGGATTATACAATGTTAAAATTTTATTGAAAGGCCAAGAAATGTTACAGGTTAAAAAAAAAATCAAGATTTATTTGTTGCCATTGATACAGAATTTTTAATATTTATGCCTTTAAATTTCTACTATTATTGTTTACTTTTTAAATATGAATGAAAATGAGTTTGTAGTGTCATAAATTACTAACATTTCTGTTGAATATAAAATTAATTTTATTCAATATGCTAATGTAACTTCATAATTTTCTGCATCAATTGTTATGATTTCTCTTTATTAAAAACTCACTTTCAAATTTAAATAAACAAGGAAGTTTGTCTTGGACTTTAAAAACATAAAATTTTGTAAATAATTCCAGCTTTGAAATTTTTTTTTTATAAAAAATTGTTCTTGAATGTAAAGTAACTTACTATTGGAACATTAATTTGTTTAATTTATTTAAATTGTTTCCCTGTTTTCATTCTTTTTAGTATATGCAATCAAACATAGCTTGTAATCTATGCTATGTTTTAGCAACACTGATGTTGTTTTTGAGTAAGAAAAAAAACCTTGCCAACAAATTTAAGAAAATTAAATAGTAAAAAATGGTACTGTTTCATTATATCCCTGCAACTGATCAGGGAAGCAGTTGTTAAATAGTTTCTGTTGGAGATAAACTTTGATGTATAAATAAGTTTTTTCAATAATTGATTATTATTTGATTTATAAAATCTATATAAAATGTTTTTGTAGTTTCTAAAAATGTAAACCTTTTTAAACAATACATGAAGCAAATATTTATGATGGTAATTACGATTTTATTTCTTTTTCATTATGATGATTATCGTGTAGAGGTATAATGAAATTGTGCCTAAATATTTTACACATTTAAATGTCATTCACAAAAATTGGAAAGTTTAAACAAACTCAGCTCTGATTGTTGATGACAGTGCATGTACATTCACTGATTCTACGTAACGAATATTCCTTCATTCTAAAAGGAAACAAAAAATTGCATAATTCTGAAAGGAAAGATAGAAATTTCCTGAAAGAAATGTTATTAAAAACTGAGTATCAGCATATAAAATGCACCCCAATTTTACAGACGTATTTTCAAAGAAAAAAGTCTATCTTACATTGGCAAATATGGTTTTACAATAGTCTGATATGAGACATATCTAGTAGTAATAAATTGTTGTTTTGAATGAATCAACATTTAACTTGGGATCTAGCTTTCTAAATTATGTCAGTGAAAATGTCATGTTAAATGTCTATTCACTGACATGACATAATTTAAAATGACTTTCTGAACTATGTCATGTCAGTTACATTTGTTTTTATAAACTTGATTATATTAAGCTAGTTAAGATAAAGCTCCTTATTTTTAGATTTGTTTGTTATTTGTTTGCTGCTATACTTTTGCATATATCAGTATGTAATGGGTATACAATTGCTATAAATTACCTAAAATATTTTAAAACTAATATATTTATGTGGAATAAATATGGTAAAATTTAAACAAAATAGCATTGTATCTTTTAAGTGTATTATGTTCTTTTTTCAAAATTTTTAAATTTTGAAATGTTAAAAGATTTATTCTTTTTTTGCTTTTGTTTTTCAGATATCCTGATTTGCAAATAAAGCAAGTATTGAATGCTCATCCAGCAAATTGCATATGTATTGAATTTGATAAAACTGGAAAATACTTTGCTACTGGTAGTGTTGATGCTCTAGTTAGCTTATGGGATGTAGAATCTTTAGTCTGCATTCGTACATTTTCAAGGTAATGAGCTTAATTTTCTGTTTATTTTGGTTAACATATCAGTAAGCTTTTAATTGATTATCAGTTCTAAAGTAATGCAATTTATCTTTTTAAATAATTTTATTATTTTTTTACTTACATTTGCTTATATCCATATTATTATAAAATAATTCATTAGTTGTTTGAATATCAAGTCCTTTTTTATTATATTGAAGGATTTATTCATAGTTGAAATATTGTATAAAATGTTTTATTATTTGCAACTATTACATTTTAGCAACACAAAATGCAAATCATCAGTCACAAAAAGAATAAGAATCTGTTGAAATTACTATAAGTAACAAGTTAAGATTAATATCAAGACTATGCAATATATATATGTAGATATATGTTATATATATATATATA
>JAPDSC010164431.1:0-15485 GCA_026290005.1 Latrodectus geometricus
AAAATTACATCACTACTCACACCTATTGCATACAAAAAAAGGGAGACAGAAAGAAAAAAAAAACATATTATCCTTAATAGTTAAAGAAATATTGCTAATTTCTGATGGCAAAAAATTACAATTATTCAATGTAGATTTTTATACACACAATTTATGATAAAACTGTAATTAACTATTAAAGAAACTTCTTTTTTATATTCTATAATATGTATCAGATATTTTATTCACTCAAATGTTAATAAACCCATTCTAAAATTTTGCCCTGCATAGGATCATTTGTAAAATAACACTAGATGCAGGTGAAATAATTAAGAGTGGTAAGTTCCTTTCAAAAATATTATATTAAATTAGTATAATTTATGAACTTCTACTTGTATTTTTTAATCATAAATGTCAATATATATATATTTGTATTATGAGAAACCTATTTTGATATGAAATCTGCAATTAAAAAATGGGACATAAAAATTTTATTAATTAGAATAACACTCTTCTTATATATATATAAAACTTTTAAATCCACAAGTGAATGTTTTCTGATGTATGATGATGTTATTTGATGACTGTTATTTGGGGCTGTAATAGTGAATCCTAAGAAAGTAAAATAAGTCTCTGATTATGTTGATGCTTGTTATGGTTGCTGAAAATTGGATCTTCCATCTAATTAGGAGAGCATTTCTGACTAAGATACAATTTTTTGCTGTGTTACAATTTATACTATCTATACTACATTTTATACTATCTAAAAAATGATTTTTTTCCAGCCCAAACCGCAAATGGTTTATTCAGCTGTCAGAGTAGTGCCTCAAAACTTCAAATGACAATGGATGGCTCATCTCTTCTCATCAGTCAGTGCCATTTTGATTCCATTTTGAAATCTTTGTACATAAACTATTTTAAATATCTGCTTTCAATATTTTATAAGATTTTTAAGTCGTTTTATGGGAGTGCCTAAGAAAACAAAATATTTCTATGTTAAAATATTATAATAATTGTATCTACTGCAGCATATTTTTTATGTGTTTTGTGAACACAGTGTAATGATTCCAGTTTCAGTGCTCAATTGTTAAAAACTTTGTAAATATAAATATTATCTGTCTCATTTTTATGTCCATTGTAAAACTTATTTGTATGTCAAACGTAATATTGTGTTCCTCTAGTTTACAGTACAATTAGCATTTTTTCCCTAAACAAAAACAATAATTTTTTAACAAGCACTTTAATATATAAAAGATATTCATTGAAAAGATTTTTATGTTCTATGGCTTGATGACAAGTAAAAATACAGTAATATTTTTCTATGGATTTCAATGAATAATGATTTGGAAAAAGACTTCTTTGCTCTATTTCTTTATAGAATAGACACTAATATAATAGAAAAAACTTTATATAATAGAATAATCTATACTGAGTCGCTATTTTATCCTAATTTAAAATAATTTATTTGATTTTAAAAAATTTTAATCTAGTTTAAACTTATTTAATACAAGTTATGATAATTTTATCATTTTTTAATAAACATAGTCTCAAACAAAAGTATTATTTTCTTAAAGAATTCGACCACATATATACATTTCACATACTATAATATTTTTATGAATTTAAAACAGTTTGAGTAAATATTCTTTTGCATTTAGAGGCATTAAATATATAAATTTAATCTTCAAATTTCTTACTTCAAAGATAAAATAATTCCACTATTATTAAATGTAACATTAGTAAACATTTTTATTTGTCATTTTGCTATCTGACTTTTCTGTTATGAATAATTAGTTTTTAGCATAATTTGTAAACTAATGACACCGTCCAACCCATTTTGAACATGTTTTCTTAATTTATTATGAAATTTGCACGATAGTTTCTGAGATTTCTGAATGTCTCATCATTGTAAAGCTCCTTTTATTTACATGGAATGAAGCTTCTTTTATTTAATTGTTATGTTTTTATAATTTTTTTTGTATTTTTATAACTTTTAAAATTTTTGAATATTAGCTCAAAGCAATTGACATATCATTTACTGTTCCATTGATATGAGATTTACTGTTTTAATATTGTTGACAATTGTAAATGCAGTTTAAGTTTTATAAAAATGTAAGTAGACCTTATCACTAGTTTAATATTTCACTTTTGAAATAACACTTGTCAAATCATATTTTATTAGTGTCAAATATTTAACAATTTTTATGCATTTTCTGTAACAAGAGGAAATATATTATTTCTCTATATTAAAATAAATATAGAGTTTTTACTTTTCTATATATTAAAATAGGTGTTCTGTTAACCTGTTGTATTCTTTCCACTCAATTTGCAATACTTTGTAATGAAGAATATGATTTTATCAAGACTGCTAAATATTTTCTATCTTTCTCATTAGTTATTGATTTATAAAATGCACTAGTTCAATCCTGTTTCAAGTACTATGTAAATAAACTACCATCACATTTGCAATCTTTGCTTAATTTAATAATTTTTTATATTTGGAATTTAAGTGGCTTTTAGTTACTTTGGTGAAATCTTTAAAAATTAATTGTTCTAAAATAATGGTTAATATTATTTTAGAAAATAAATTAAGATTTCTTAAAGTATCTAACTACAGTAAATCAGTCACAATAAATTTTCAAAAAAAATTTTATTTTGATAATGTTTTGATGAATGTGATGTTGAAAATTGTGTGTGTTGCTTTGTATTTTGTGATAATGATTTATTTGATGCCTTTTGACTGTTAACTATTATCTAATGTTTAAAATATGTCATATATTTTGTATGTACATTCATCAAAATAACGTCTCATACTTCTCTTTGTGTTATGAAAATTGGTTTAGTTTATTCTATAAAATTACTCATAAAAATGTTTGCTTGAAAAAACGATTTACATAAAATGGTTTTTGAACTTAAATGATTTATGTTGTTCTACTAGATATTTATATTTACATATTAGAAAAACTATATATTTTATTGTGTTTTGAATAAAAAATATATTAAGATACCTATTGAAACCTTTATGTGATCTGTGAAAGTAATAAAGTATTATATGCATGTTCTTGTATATAGTTGTTTGCATTTTGTTTTGAAATGGCTTGGATTGTTAGATACAATAAATTATACTAACCAATTCATTACTTGAATTAAGCCTACAATATAATATGCTTATCATTTATTACAAGCATTTATATTATTTTATTTTTAAAAAAGATTTGATTTCTTATGATTGGTGCTATGTTTTACCAAATTATATTATATATTTTAGACTTTATAGAATTAAATATTTACATGTTTTTCAGATATTAGTTTTCATATGGCCAAAGATTTGAGAAATATGTCTCAACAGATTTATCATACTTAGTTTCATTTAATATACTTTATAATTAATGCATTTCTATTTTATAATTAAATACTTTTGACTTGTATTCCTTAATAAATTATTTTCTGTTGCGTTCACTTTTAAATTTCATAATGCTGCTTCAATACGAAATTTCTATTCATTCCTTCTCACTACCTCATTTTGTCTGAAATATTTTCATCATGATCTCTATATATATTAATGATAATTTTTATATAGTTTAAATTTATATGAATGCATTTCAATATAATTTTACATAATGAAAATTAGAACTTTAGTAATTTACTGATGAGTACTTTAGTGATGTAAATTATTATACAGATATTTCAATAAATATTACTGCATATTAAAAATCTTAAATCAGAAAAACAATTTTTCACTAACATATATATATTTTATTATTTCTAGTCTTGTCAATTCATATATTCCTTATTTCTTTATTAAAATACATTTTATGCATAATATAAATGAAATAAATGCAGAATTTGAGAAAGTATCCTAGTCATTGCATAACTTTTTTATATGAATTAAATTACCGAAAATTAACCTAATTTTGTATTTGAAATTGAAGAACATGGCTGTGTTATGTTTGTAAAAAAATTATTTTGTATTTTTTGTGGTTTTAATAAACATAATCTAACTATGATAAATAAAATTCTAGTGTAAAAATGTTTTAATAAATGTTATTTTGTAAAAACATTTTAATACTTTGTAAAATATTGGTTTATTTTAACTGTAGATAATAATTCTACAAGAATTTTGAATCAAAAAATTATTTAAACATTAGAATGAAAGTCTGAATTTCTTATATCTAAATATGTAAAATATCAGTGTATTATAATTGCGAAAATATATTAAAAATGGAGTAAAATTCAAGTATTTGTTTGAAATTTGAGACAAAACTGTTAGAATATTAATGTAATTTTTGTGTATAAACTGCTTTTTTTTAAATAAAGCATTCAAAAAAATAATTCATTATGTTGAGAAAAGTTTAACATTTTGTATATATATGTCTGATTCTGAAAGTAGAGATTATGCTCAAGATCATAATGCTTTTGTTAAAAATAAACTTAATAGCTATGATGTTTACTTATATTTCATGATATCTATGAATATAGATAAGTTCTATTTGAATTTTTATATTTATTAAATTACTGTCTTCAGAAGAAAGTAATTAGACTTTTCAAAATTAATGTGTATTTTTGATTTTTTACATATATTAATAAGATTCCTGATAAGTTAAAGTGATATTTGTTATAAAGTAAATAAGATACTGTATGTAGATTTGCAAATTTGTTTTACATGCTAAATATTAATATATATATTTTGTATTTATTATAGAAATTATATTTGTAAAGAAACTCTTTGTATTAATAAATGACTTTTGACTAAGCTTGTAATAAAATAATTTGTTTTCTGTATTATTAAAAATTGGAGCTTAAAAAAATGTAATTCTGATTATGAAAATCTTAAAGTTATTACCATACGTTTTTTCCATTTCTCTTTTAAGACAAAATTAATATAAAAAGATATTTCTTCCATTTAAATAGATCAATTTTAAATTTAAAACTTTAGAAATGTTCCTCGGAAATTTCAAATGAGAATAATTATTATGGAAATGTAATAAATAAAAAATTTTTTAATGCTTTTTAGAGAAATAATAAGTTTATTTACTTACAATCAACATGTATTTAATCATCCATTTGAATTTATTTATATACATTCTAAAAATAAGGACTAATCTATCATTAATTTATTTTTGTGAATTTGTAGATAAATTATGTAGATTAAATGAAAATTAGGATTCAAATTTTGAATTTATTATTTTTATTAATTTTAAAGTTTATATAAATAAAATATTATTTATAATAAAATTTATTTTAAAAGCATACAAATAATTTTAAATTGTTTATTTACCCAATTTGTGGTTGCTGTAATGCTAAAATTATCATAATCAGTTTAAAAAAAAAACATTTAAAAAAGCACTTTTTATATTGTATTTCTTTCTTATCCTCCAAAGTCTGATGGAGTCGGACAAGATCTAGAATTCAATTGACCTTTAAAAAGTCCTGCACAAGAAGGCTAATTGCGTAGAGGTCCTCCCTAGAGAGGCCCATACAATCCAAAATGTGCCGTGGCGAAGCCTCTTGAACACTGCACTTTGTGCAGGAGTCCTACTTCTTTCTTCGCTCAAAAAACGAGAGGCACTTAATGTGCCCACTAACTAGTCTTGTTAGCGCAGTTGTGGAACCTCTATCACAGTCGAAGGCAAAAGCAATTCCCGGCTTCCCACCCATATACCAGTGGTGAGTTGTAGCAACCCTCCATAATTTGTTCCTTTTTCCCGGAGTACAACTCCTGGAAGGTAAGGATAGATGTAGTTGGACTCGGTTGATTTCATCCCTCCCTTGCAAGTTTGTCTGGAAGCTCGTGCCCAAGGATATCTATGTGTGAAGGGATCCACTGCAAATGAATCTCGTGATGCTGCGAAATCTGTTTTAACTTATTCAAGATTGAGATAGTAGTCAGGTCACTGATCAGAAATCAATTGTGAAGATGTTGAAGTGAGCTACGGCTATCTGATAAAATCCAAAGTTCTCCATAATCCTTCATAGATAGGACAGCCTTAAGCCCCTCATTAATTGCAATCAGCTCACTAGCAAAAACTGAACAAAAGTTCGGGTTGCATTGTCTGATTGATATTTTGTCATAAGGTGTTACTATATATATATATACATATATACCACTACCTGCATGTTCAGCCATTTTGCTACCATCAGTAAAAATCTTAATAGCATTTCCGTGAACATTGGCTATGACTTCCAAAGCCAGCTGTTTGAGATGAACTACCAAAAGTTCTTTTTTAGACATTGGGGAAAAGAAGTTGTAATGAAAATGCACCCCAAAGAGTCCCTCTGAGGGATCCAGGCAACACTTCAATGAATGAGGCTCAACATTATGGTTAGGTAAATTCAGGGTTGCAACCAGACTAAAAGGACTGTTTTCCTTCAATTTGTATGTAATGAATACCAGCCTGATTTAAACTGAATCAAGTAGTGAATATTCTGTCTTAATTGAGAGATTCATAATTAAGCAACAAACATTTGTATACTTTAATTCTTCAAGATCAAATTATTTTTTATTTTAAAAATACAATTTTTGTATTATTTATGCAATTTACATCATTTTGACAGTTACTTGCAGGTTTGAGCATTATGGTTCAGAATTTAGTAACTCAGTTTCTATTCTAGATTTCAGAAAATTAAAAGTATGTTTGAGTCTCATTATAGTTATAATTCAAAATATTATCAAAAGTGGACTACAAAAAAAGGAATCTAGCATAATGCTCAATATTGTCTTATGATTTATCATTGTTTTAAAAGGAACATCTTGCAATGGAGTGTTTCAAATATTTTTATAAATGGTCTTAAAAAATGTTATAATATTAAAAAACAATTATTATTTTTCATGTGTGCATTTTTAATGCACATGATGATTATAAACTTATGATATATACTTACTTAATGAGATTATCATAGAATGATAATTCTAAAACCATTACAATAGGACAGATATTAGCACAATGAATTGACATTTTAACAAAGTCAAATTTTGGTTTATCATAAGTGAAATTCTCGGTATTTGATAATATAAATATGAACAATTTTTTTTTCAATTCCTTAAATAGACACTATGCTATTGCAATATTTTAAAAGCAATTGGACAATTCTAAGATGTTTCAAGTTATTTTTTAGAGAAAACTGCAGATTGACTATGTAACTAATATTATCATTCTTTTTTATATATAATAAGATCAAAATTAAAAACACAATTAAAAATTTATTTTTTAAACATTTAATGCGTTATATATTTTG
This sequence comes from Latrodectus geometricus, assembly GCA_026290005.1. NCBI lineage: Eukaryota > Metazoa > Arthropoda > Arachnida > Araneae > Theridiidae > Latrodectus > Latrodectus geometricus. Next base: position 7,216 of record JAPDSC010164431.1, read on the forward strand.
AGAGAAACATATTAATATTTTCTTTAAAAATAAAAGATAAAATTTTTTCATTAAGAATACTTTTGTACAAAAAAGTATTGTCTAGATATCAAAGTGATACAATATAGAATACTATTTTCATTTAAAACAAAACTGTTTTAGCAATAAAAGAAATTTATTTACATCAATACAACAAAAACATAGAATCACACATTACCAAATTTGCATTACAATTTACTTTAAGCAGTTTTAGCCAGTTTTGTAAAACCCATCTAGATCAATATAAAGAACAGAAAACAAGATTCTGACTGGTATTTTCGCATTAAATGAAATTTTTTTATTACATTAGAGATCATCAGTTACACTATAAAGCAATGATAGAAAAATTCTGCTGTGTATAAATATATTCCTTTTATAATTTGAAGGTTTTGGTAAGTCTTTAAAAAATTTCAGATTTGCATGTCTGTACAGTTGCAGAAATCTCTCTAAGGAAATGGCATCCATCACATCAGGTAAAAGCTTTGCTGAGGTGACATCATATATTTCCTAGAAAAGATCTGTGAAATGCTAGTCAAGTTCATTTTTCAAAATGGTGACAACGGACTCCAAAAATGTGGAGCCCCTACCGACCTCATCCACCAGGTGGGGGAGGAATGTAAGAAGTGGAGCCACCTGAAAGAAGTTTTGTCAAAGAAAAAAATTAATCAAGACATTACAATAAAATGTTTCAGTAAAGTATTTTTCCACAAAAACAATGTTAAACATGTTTTTGTGGAAACATTAACCAAAATCTTAACTGAAACCAACTGAATATTGCAATAATTGTTTATCATAGATTTAAAAGATAACTAAGCAAACATGAAAGTATTTAAGGTTTGAGTAAATAATAAATTGAGGGAAAAGAAATCCATTATTTTTGCTTAACTTAACACGTTTCAGAATCGATTTGCACAAATCGTTTAAAACAATTTTATGGCTGATGCTTAGTTACTTGGTGATGCTACAACTGATAAAAGTCAACTTTTATAATTTCTGTGATTTTATTATATTGTTGATGACAGGCTTACTAGTACGATATGCACCTTTAACATCAAAAATACCTGAACAGAATTGATGAATCCAAAACTGATAACAATTGGCTATTGAATGTTGTAACCACCCACAATTTCAGTCATCTGGCTTGTATTTTTGCCTTTAAGAAAAATTGTAAAATAAAGCGAATTTTCTCTTTGTTGATTTCCAGTCATTTTTAAAACACATGGTAACTCAAACCAATGGATGAGCCAAAAAAAAAGCAAAATAAATTGTAAGTTTTAAATAATGCCCTTTCTAATGAGCATAAATTTTAAATTATCTTATTTATACTATACAAGATATCAATACTTATTGTCTACCAAAAGAATAATGGATTTTTCCCCCAACCTAATGTATATGAAATCAAATTACCTAAACATACAGCAATTTCAAAAAAACAAAAATTCCTTATATTCAATTCTATATATTCAAGGTCATTGCAATTTAGCATAAAAATACAAAGAATATGACACAATTTACTAAATTTCTCAATCTCAGGAATAAGAGAAATAGAAATTTTTTTTAAATATAAGCCTTTCAATCTTAGGTTTCTAAAACTATATATTTAAAACTATATTAACATATTTATTTGTTGATGAGTAATACTTACCAAGATCAGAAAATGATCTGAAGTTTCCTCTGCCTGGAGGTCTTGGTGGTCTAAAAACATGAAAAAATAAATGTCACATATTCAAAGTAGTTAAGAGTAAACTTACAAAAATACTAGCTAACTGACTATGCAAAGTATTGTCTAATAAAATTTACTAATAAACCACGTAAAAAATAACATTAAGAATAGATAGATAGAAAATAAGATTAAAGTACGTAACGAAAATGTTTTTCAGAAAAATTATTGATATAACTTAGAAAATGTTATTGTAATCATTCTTGGAGTAAAAACAATAGTAATTAGCTCAATTATTTTTATATCCACAATAATAAAGCTCAACACAAAAGTTAAAAACTTATATTAAAAGAACAAAATATTAAACATTAAAAAAAAAATTAGGGATATATCATTTCAATACTTTACTTTTTTGATAGAACTTGAGATTCATGAAATCATAAAATTTAACGAAAAAAACTTTTTTTATCTTAAAATAAAATAGTTTTTTTTTTTTTTTTCTAAAGTGAATCTGAACATTTTAAATATATTTTATTTGGTTAATATTAATTGTAAATAAGTTTTAAATACAACTTATTCAGAAATGCTTTTGAATCATTCCTGTGTGACCTTAAAGGGAATTTTTGTAATTAAATTTGACACTTTGATTTGTTTTAGATTACATTATAAAATTGCAAGTTAATAAGATCAAATTGATACAAACCCTCTTCCATTGCGAGAAGATACTGATGACCCAGAACTTTTTCCAGCATTCAAAAGAGGCTACATAGTATTTAAAAGAAAACGAGAGTTGATTTTAAAATGCCATACAAATAAAAATTAATAAGTAAACATCCTTAACAAACATTGCACAAGATATGAAATTACACATTTTTACATTCAGAATTTCACAGCACTTGGCAAGTCTGGGCATGCAACTTTTCAGTAAATATTGAAAGGTAAAAGATATTTTTGTAAATTTCTACAATAATCAACTAATACCACAAAATTTACAAAAAATGCTTTTGTTATCAGAATTTGTTATGAAATTCTAAAACAGTTGGCAACTCTTCATATGGTAAAAAAATTACCAAATATTTTATCTTAATCAAAATGGAAAAAAAAAAAGTTAATCACATTTATGAAACAATATTTATAAACACAAATGACTTTTGATTGAACGAGTGAAATTTATTGGCATAAAGCTCTCCTAGGACAAATTGAAGTAAGCACCATGAAGACACTTGTATTTTCAAGCCAAATGTATCTAAAATAAGACAACTATAACTACATTCAACCATTATCTAATAAGTGAAATGGAAGCCAAAACCAGAAAATTACCAAAATTAAATAAAAAAGGGAAAAAAATATGATTTTAAGTAAAATATATACCAATTAGGATTGAGAATTGATTAGTGTGACAAAAATTTATCAAAAATATGTTTAGATATCAATATAAAAAACTGCAATTTAAAAAGTATCAGTTAAAAATAATTAACAGTATTAAATAGAATTAAATTATAAAGTTACAATATAAAACAAATTTGGATGAAATATATAAATTTCAGTAGCAATAAACTAAATTTTGAAAAGTTTTGAATATTTTAAAAAGTGATGTTAATATATCAGTATAGTGAGAGAAATCCTTATAAACTTTATTATCTATAAATATATTTTACTAATAATTATTTTTACAAAATTATTAAAAGAATTTACTTACATCTAACAGACTCTGGAAACTGAAATAGAAAAAGAGAAAGTTCAGAAAAAATAATCTAACAAAACATGAAATTTCAAATTAAAATCATTTGTTATAATGTCTATTATTGGAAGAAGGGGGCAACCCATGAAGGTAAATGATTCCTTTTTGTAAACTTATTATAACAAAATAACTTCATAAACTAAATACAAAGCAAAAGTAATAATAAATATCACAGAAATGTATAAGTGTAATGAAACAAAAAGTACAATTTAAACATTTCAAAAAACTAAAATCTTTTGTAACTCACATTGCATAACTAATACCTAAATCTGTTTCCCAGTATATACAGAAAAATATTTAAATTTGTTTCAAATATTTAAATTTTTAATCTTATTAAATTGATATACACATTATTAATTTCACTAATTATCTCTTAAAGAGTCAAATACCATTAAATTAAAGCAAATATAAACATCTGGTAGTTTTATTCTAAGGAATAACACATTCTTAAGTGCAATTTAAATTTTTTTAAATATTTAACAAAAATAAAGAATTCAAGAAATCTAGTTAAGATAAGTTTAAATAAATGTCATATTTTTTTTTTATTTAAAGCATACCATATATAACTACATTATTTTATATTTAACTTAATGTTTATATTATTTTAAGCTTCCCAAACCAAGACTTAATAATGTGGATTGCATTGGATTCTTAATAGAATTTTTGTGTACATTTTTTTTTAGATTTAGAATAAAAACAATTAGAATAATTAATTCAATCATTTTAATATTTTCAAAATTGTGTTATTTTATTATCAATTTTTCTTATTAACTTGAACATGTTAGTAATTAAAGGATGAGCCAAGGAAAGAATTTTGAAATAAATTAGAAATCTAAAACAATACTTAAATATGATTGTATGAAAAATTTACTATCTTGCCCTAAATTTTAAAGTTTTTTAAATATATTTATGTGAAAAAACATTTGCACAGTTTAATGGAAATACTTCTCTACTGCATTAGAACATGCATAGAACAAATTTCTTTTTCATTTCGTGATTCGATGCTAATTATAAAAAATCCTATTATTTTCACATTTTAGCACATAAAATTTTTGTTATTTTAACAAAAATGAACTATGGAACTTTGATAATTTATAATTTAATACTACATTAGCGATATATTTTAGAAATTAATAAAATTTATACAAGAAATTTTTATTTCACAATTCAAATTTATGTTCTTAGAATAAAATACATTAATTTTAATTAAATTAGAAAGTGGATAAATCAATTTTAATGAGATATACTTAAAAGAATACTATATTAACTAAATTTAATGTATTCTAAATTACTACTTTCATTAAAAATAAAAATGTATAGAAATAAGTTTAAAATTTTTCTATATATTATTTTTAAGTTTGTTGGTTGCTCCTCAGCAGTCATTTTTTGCATATGAGTCCTATTTGGACAAAGATCTAGTTTTAAATGGATTTCAAATCATTATAAGCATTCAAGCTTGAAATAACTGAAAACTAAAGCAATAACATTCAAGTGGAAGCTTGACATTTATAAATTTAATATTTCAAAATTTAAAAGCAAGTATTAGGCACAATCTTTAGGGAATATAGATGTCCAAAATATAATTTAAAGATCACCATTATTTTCCAAAAGTATAGAATAAGGTCCTATATAATTCATAAAATAATTGAAATGTTCAGTTAGGTGAACAGATAGAGAATAAAAATAGTCAGAAAAAGAAATTAAATTAATATATCTACAAAAAATCAATTTTAATCAAAGCAAATCAAGTACAAGAAAATATTAATTAAAGAAAGCAAGGTACTTTAAGATTATCCTGTCAATTCTTTTCACCAAATCCAATGTTATCGCACAAAACACAATAACAAATAATAGATGAGAGCCTTTTTACAAAGTGGAAAAATCAAGTTGGTCGTATTTTTTTTAGAAAAATGTATATTTGAGGGTCTTTGCAGTGAGACCAACAAAAGTGTTATTGTAAAAGTTCCCATTCCAAAATCAGTAACTGTAATAGATGAACTTAAGAACAACCTTGCAGAAGGAATTGCAATTTTCTCAGACTTGTGGAAAAGATACAAAACAGATGAATTGGAGGAGGCTGGATTCCAACACTTCGTACTTTACAGTGAATCACCAACATAATTTTATAGATCTTTAAACTGGTACATATACACAAATATAAAATGATTATGCCAAATTAAGAAACACCATGGAACGACCCAAAACCATTTGGATGCATATTTAAACGAATGTAAGTGGTTGCAATTGCACAAAGATAATGACTTGTTTATTTGGTTTTAAAAGCTGTCAAAGATTTTTGGCTCCCAAAATGATAAAATAGACAGTTATTATTTACTTATTATTATTCATTAAATTAATTGCATTTAAAATGTTTAATTTTGAAATTTTTTTATGGAAAAACTAGCGACAAATCTAAAAATTAGAACCAAAGGATATGGCAAACATTGGCAGGGTGACAAGATAATACCAGAAGCTACTATACTCAAAAATACTAAAGACAAAATAAATACTTTAACCATTATTAGATTGAAATATTTAAATTAAAACTTCTTTTAGCATTTTAATATTTAAGCAAATGTATGCATAATTGTTAACACAATATAAAATACAATTGAATACTTAAACCATTGAAAGCTTTTTTTCAATTTGTAAATTTTTGTTAAATAAATTTGACACTTGGAAAAAAATTTGCTCTTCACTTCCTAATCTAAAACATATTTGCTGTATTAGATTTTTTCAAAAAATAAATTTTTTGAAAAGATTCAAATAATACTACTTACTAGAAATATATTATATTGAAGATACTCCAAACTATATTAGATATTCTGTCAATGCTATTACTTAAAGTTGATCCACCAGATGGTGTACCCCCTTAAAATATATTATAAAATAAAATAGTTAGAAAGATAAAAATACAAAAAAATTTCAATGGCTAGCATTATAGAATTAAAATAGCAACATAAAAGAAATTTCATTAATTCAAAAATGAAACACTCTAAAGCAATTCAGAAATGAATTGCTTAAGAGTGATTCATTTTAAGACACAGTTGCCGTATTTTCATGCAGATTTTTAACCTTGATTTTTTTTGGCAGATCTCCTTATTCATCGGGCAACTGTTTTTTTTTTATTATATGATTGAGAACAAAAATTATGAAGAAATTCTATTTTGGTCTGAATTTTTTAAAGTGTTCTGCAGATTTCTTGACCATTTGGGTACTAAAATTCCAGGTTGTATTTTTTTAAAAATTATTTTAAATAATGCTTTTCTATATTCTGTATTAATTTTAAGTTGACATACCCTTTCTTTAGTTCATGTATGGTATTTTCAATATTTATGTTATTACAATATAACAAATTTTTTTTATTTACTGTGCATTTTATAGTTTATATTTACATTTGAAAACATACTCTTTTTATGTTTACTTTTTTAAAATTAGGTAAATTAAAATTATATTTTATAATTAAAATGCATTTTTTGTAAATAATTTTAAGTTTACTAAGGTATTTGTTTCCATATTTTTTAGAATTCATATTTACATTTTCAAAATTATTGTTCTTATATTTTCCGTATTTGTATTTCCATTTACAAAATAAATATTCTTGTCTTTTTTAAAATATTTAAAAAATATATATATTTATTTTTTATCAGATTTAAATTAATTTTGATTTTTTAGCTTTTTCCTGGAAAAAATTTATTATATCTAGGCAAAATTTCTTGATTGTCAAAAAAATTCAGCAATTTGCACAATAGATTATAGCAGCTGTGCCCATTTAAACATGAATCACAATTGAACATGCACAATTCAAGATAATACTAGGGTGACGAGGACAAAATTCATTTGTCTTAGAGATGACTATCCTCCTTTTGTAGATTTGTAAGTTTTATCATTTTTTGAAGAGCATTTCCTTATCAGTCTCCTGTTTTGATTTTTCAAATAAAATCCGTTAATCTCCATTAGTTTAATTTTAACTTCTAACAAATTTATTTACTTACAAATATAACTCAAAAATATACATCTAATTACTGTCCAATCACCCATTCAAAACATAACTTTGGAGGATATTGAAAATACTCCAATTTAGAATTTTAAAATAAGGAATTAAAATTTATATATATTAAAGAATGGACGAAAATTTATCTTAAAAAAAGTAACTAATGAAATCTATGAGCAGACATCTAAAAACTTTTTAACTGAAATGTTAAATAAATCTAGTATTAATTAATTGAAATTTACATTATTTGTACATATTATAGAAATATTACATTTTTTGTGTGCAAAGACATTTGTGGCATAATTTTCAATAAATTTTGTTAAATAATTTTTATAAAAATGATGTTTACATTCGATCTTAAAATATCTAACGTTGTTGTTACACAGAAGTTGCTTTTGTTACACAATTCGCTAATGTTGTAAATAATATAAAATATTAATTGATTGACTAATATTCAATTGAAATTTCTTAAATGTATGGACATTTTTTAGTCACTGTATACATATGACGCATTATAATATATGTCATACAACATAATACAGTTTGTGACTATATAAAATATGCTTATTGGTATTATATTTTATTTCTATTTTACAAATTTTCGTATATTTTATATTGTATTAGTATTTACTACTTTATATTAATTATATAAAGTACAGTATACTTATAAAGAAATGCTAACTTGAAAAGTTCACAAAAATTTAATCCTTAAAAATATTTTGTAACAAACACTGGACGAAATAATAAATAAAAAAATTAAACCCAAACGAATTTTTTTCATCACTTTTTCAAAATTTTTTTAAACTTACGTTCAGAAATGCGGGGCATGTTTCAAATACAATCTAACTTCCTCAAAA
>JAPDSC010164441.1:0-16958 GCA_026290005.1 Latrodectus geometricus
TTTATTTCGAAACGTAAATATGACCCGCTAGATATGAGAAATCCTTTACGAAGACAACTTACATGGTGGACATAAAAATGTTTTAGAACAGGATAAAGCCACCAGGTTGTTAATTACATGGCATCACATGCACTTTGTAAGGTAACTGTAATTAGTGGTAAAATTCTCCTTCCACCATGAATATATTTTAATATATATATTTAATATAAAAAATTATTTATTAATAAAAGCTATTTTAATAGAATATAGAACAGAAAATTTCTTTAATCATATAAAGTATTAAGTTTAAAATTTATTAAAAATTTGTTTAAAACTTTGTGTTTGATACGAAAAAAATACCAGTGACATTTTAAGTATAAATTTTTAATCAACAAATCAAAAGTAATCCAATATAGGCGAAATGATGGTCTTCAAATTAAAAACTGATACTCAAAATGCAAAGTTCAGATTAAAATTTTGTGTAATTTTTTATTTAAACCAAATAGAGTATTTTACAGCATTTATATTAGAACTCCAAAATGTTTGGTTCAATAAATATTTACAATGAAACAACAAAAAAATGTAAAAGATCAGAAAATATTTTAAAATTGGTAAGTGTACTTATTTTGGTTTTCTGCCATTTGGAAAGCCATTTTTTCTAAAAGAAAAGAAAACTATTCTAAGACTTTCTGATATATTTCCTTATAATAATTTCATTGAACACTTTTCTAAAATAATGAATGTCTGTGAACTACTATACATAATATAGTTCTCTAATCTAAAAAGTAACATGTTTCAAGCCTTTTGGGTAGAAATTTTTCTTACCAAATAATGAACACTAGTTAAATCTTTAGAAGATTATGAATTAATTAGTTTAAATAAACATTTTTTATTATATATTAATGTGATCACAAAATATGAATGTCAATTACAGCATCAATCAATTTTTCATTTAGTTTGTCAAATTCTTACTTATAATCTTCAGCGTTTCATTTTCGTTAACCTTTTTTTATTGGAATAAATGAAATATACATTAGATAAGATAAAGAGCTAATATTGTACAAAAATTCACATTAAAAACACAAGCTTTTCAATCTTCTTTATTTTTCTTTTCTCCGTTTTTAAAGGTATTTTTCTTTTCTCCGTTTTTAGATGAATTTTTCTTTTCTCTGTTTTTCAGTTATACATCTGTCATTAATTTGAAAGGAATAAAGTTAGTGGATCTATTGATAGTGATACTGATAATATTTGTTGGATGTTTAGACCAAACTTATTCAATGGATCAACTATAGACACTTTTGCGTGTACTGGAGAAAAGAGATTCATATTTTATCTCAATATGATAATTGGCTCTGGTCACAACTACTGCATTCTATAAGTGTATTTCTTCATCTTTAAAGTAATGAACTGAAAACAGCCTCCATATCAAACATAATTTATTCAGAATATTCGATTGCAATTCGTTGAATTTTGAACTTTACTAAAAGCTTTATCTATTATTAGTTTTCGATTACATAAAATCAGACGAATTTTCTCAAAGCATAAACCACTGTCAATAGATGGTGGAGCCTCGTATTTTTTATAATTGGTGTAAAATTAAATCAATATGGTATGTGCTTAATATATAATCTTTTATAATCGCATACAATAGACCTCTTATTCTTCAATTTTATTACAGAAAATACATTTAACATAGTTTTACGACATAATTTGGCGGATTTTCATTTTATCATTGGAATTGTTTTTTTCAATAAATCTTCAGTAATGTATTTCTGCGTGAATACCATGATAATTTTTTAATTCCATCATTTCTGGTACAATGACGAGTCCTTCTCTACTATGATCGAAAAGTGGAAATCTCTTTTCTACACTTTTTAAGTCTTCAGAATTCTTCAAATTAAACAGAAATCGGAAAAATTTTAAATAAGCTTGCTTAGCAATCTAAATAGTTCCTACATTTTTCTGGAACATGGGAAATTTAAATCTAAAGTTAAAAAAATATTCCACTACCCCTAAATGGTCAAGTATATTAAAAGAATATGTTACTTTAATAATTAATTTACCGATAATCGACATTTCATACATGCATTGAGTGTTTCATAAAAAATTATAATAAATGTATTTTATAAAATAAAATCATGCATATTCAAAAAAATATGATTTAATTGTTGGCAAAATAGGATTTAATTGTTGGAATTAATTGTTGTGGGCAATTACTCATCTATTAATCTGATTATAGATATATGATCCAACATAGGTAATCTGCATTCTTATGATAACGGTGTCATTCATTGATGCAGTAATTAATTTCTTAATCCTTGTCATTTGTCATATTATGTTTATAATAACTAATCAATGACAATAAATCATTTAGTATATTTATGTGTGAATCAATCACATTAACTCTTAGATCGATTAATATTTTTTCTACATTGAATAATATAAAAACTGACATTATCAACGATAGATTTATTTTTCTTTTGATTCATTTATTTTTTGCTTTTAAAACCCCTTCTGATTAATCCAGTTTTAGCATCGTATCTGCTCTTACTTTAACTCTTAGGGAATAAATAGTTTTTTTTTACAGCCTATGGAAACTAGTGTTTTGTTTGTTTAGATTGAAATTTAAGATTATTTACTTCGAAGAATGATTTTCACGAGTTATGAATACAAATAGCATTCTCATCCTAATTGAGATGTTTTCACTATCCCAAACACATGTAATATTTTGTTTGGAAATTTAAAATTCCATGAAATTTACCAGCAAATATCAAATTCAACAGCATTTAGATTTTTTTTTAAATTTTACAAAATCTGACAATAATATTCAAGTTAATAGCTGCAAGAAAAACCGAAGTTATAACAGTAAAATTTATTTGGTCAATAACTCCTTGTGAAGAGATCAAACGAGTGAAATTATAGACTCGTGTGAAGTGTAAATGATAATGAAATATGCAGTTAATGAAGATAACATTGTTGTCAAGTAACCACTAACATACACATCTGCATGGAATCTAAGACACTTTGGGTGCATCCTTGGGTGTATCAGTTTAGGAAGCATCTACATTTTTCAAAGTTAATTTGGTGTGGCCATGGGTGATGTACCCCAGGTAAGCTAAGGAATCAATTCAATCTGATGGATCAAGTAGAATTGTTAAATATTGTCTAACATAACAGGAGTGGCTGCGCATCACCCTGATGGACAATGGCTGATGCCAAGTGCTGAAACTATGGGATGACCACGGATTTAAATTAATTTTTTATTTATACAGTTTTACACAAGCGGGTTCAGATTTACTGTACGGTCGCTAATGGCACAATTCTAACCGATCACAGGTGAGGGATTCTCACCAATGAAAAATCCGGGATTCTGACAAAATAGAAACTGATCAATGAAAAATGGAATATTCTGTTTATTTTCAGACCTCGCTTATGAAAATTGGGGAGGTTGGTGATTTTTTGAAAAAGTCGCCAAAAACGACCATACAGTAAATGTTTACCCACAAGCGTTTAAATTATTATATTTCCAATACTTTTTACAAAATTATGTAATTATTAATAAACATTCATTAAATGATTTCTTATTGTTTATTTTAATATAATTTCATCATAGAAATGTATTGAAATTTTTTTCCTCTAGCTATATCATAATTATTTAATTTTGAGCAGGTTTTCTTATGAGTAAATCTAATTAGATTTCTTCCCAAATAATAACATTTTATTTGCAAGATCTGTGAGCATGGCATTTCACTTGAATGCATGTTATCTGTAACATTTCATTTTAATGAAAAGCAACATTCAACAGGTATTTTGATCAGAGCCGGCGCTAGCAGCTTCGCCGCCCCGGGCAAAGAGGTAAAATGCCGCCCCTTTATAACAAAAATTAAAAGAGATAACCTAAGCCCTTTCCATGAGTAATGGTAAAATAAAACGAGTAAAAAATTGCAATCATCAGCAATGTTGAAGTTTTGATACGTTTCGACAAATTAAGACACACTGTTAAAAATTCTATTATAGTGTCCCTTTGATTAAATTATAAAAAAATTATTTCTTTAAGTTTTAAGCTATTTTTAAGTGGGAATTTCTTATGCTTGTGAGTTTTCTTGCATTTCAATTATTTTGACATTTCAAACAGTTAAAAGTTCATACATTATTAATATATACAGGGTGTTTATTAAACATACGCCAAAAATTCAAGGGTTTGTTCCCTTGACTATTCTAAGAATATTTTGTCCTTTGATAATTTTTGTGAACTCGCTTTGTTTCGAAGATACAGGGTGAACATAGTTTTCGTCAAATCCATTTTTATAATTTTTAAAATCATTAAATTTCTTGCATTCTTATTCTAGCTGGAGGCCATTACTTTCAACAGTTCTTGTAGATTAAAAAACTTTACCTGTAATTTTTGGTAATAAATAGTTGTTATAATGTCAAAAATTTTATTCGGCCTGCATCTTCGAAACAAATTTTTTCTGTATGTTTAAAAAACACCCTGTATATATAAAGGTCGTTAGGGGTTTGATTCCAAATATTTTAATGCATAAAAATATGATTCATTCTAAACAAAACAGTTTAGCATATCATGGGTCAAAACTCAATTATTTTAGAAAGAGAAAATGCTTAAAAGTTTGAGAAATTTAATTTTATTGCCAATTTGCCACCCCGGGCAAGGGCCCGGCTTGCCCACCCCTAGCGCCGGCCCTGTTTTGATTCTTTCCCAATAATAAAAAAATAATTTATTAATATAATTTCTTAAAATTTAAATTTTCTGATAAATTATAAAATTTAAATTTAAAAAAAATGCAGAACTTTTCTATTTTCAATTTTAAACTGATAGGACAAACATAATTCAGTACAGCTAAGAAAAAAGTATATGTTGTTGTATAAGGCAAATACAGTAACTTAACACCAATAGTAAAATGGTTGTATGCTAAAAAACTTTATTTCATGTTTCTATTTTAGAAAAATAACATCGAAAACATGCATAACAAAGTCGTGGCATCAGAACTACAAGACAGACAAGAAACAGTTATCTATGGTCGTTTTATTTTAATTTTTCAAGAAAAACGTGCAAAATAAATGTAGTTAAAAGTTATTATTCCAGGAGAAAAAAGTTCAATTTGCAAAACAATCCAAGTGTATTATTAAATTAAGTGTAATTGTTATTTAATAGCAAGAAAAATGAAAATTCATACATAACTGGAAAATGCTTTGCAAAAGCTATTGCTAAACCTCTAATGAAATTTTGAAATTAAATAATTTTTTTAATGTTTTCGAATAATGTCTTTTTTCTAAGAGTCAAAAAAATCTCGAATATACAATATTGCGTTCAATTTTTACTATGAACTACAGTAAAGTTAAACTGTTATATGTTTCATGTAACTATAATAGAAATAATTTCTTTAAGTAAAATCCAACAATTGTTAAATTCAAAGACATATAATGAGTCAAAATGGAAAGTAAGCTTATAGAAAAATGTCTTGGGAAATGAATTGAAGTTCCGAAATAAGAGAAATCTAGCCATTTTGTTAACTGAGATATACTTTTTTTCTAACGACGAGCACTGAGTGATTAACCCTTCGCCACAACAAGGCCGGAAACTGTTACTCATCTAGTGTTACCCGGTGAGCACCTTTGAACCTTGTCAGGGAAGCGAGGTGAATTGTTCACGTTCACCACCACAAACCCGTTTATAGGGTGGATCACATTCATCCATCATCTCAGAAGAAAGGACAAAAATACAGAGAGAGAAAGTAAACGTAAATGCCGCCCGAACCGGGATTCAAACACGGGACCAACAGCCTAGGACAAAGATACTGTTCAGCTATTGAGGGACTGTTAGTTGAGCTCAGTAGTGGTTATTTTTAATGAAATTAAGCAGAAGGGAATTATATATCGGACAGCATCTCAAAAAAAGTCTATGCAATCAATCTGATCACCAACCAGGAAAAATAGTTTTATGTGAAAATAAATTTAATAATTTAATCCTATGAGAACCGAAACGTTACTGTTTCGTTTCCGAAGCCGTCGTCTAAATCATCAAAAAATGTCCTATAAATTGGTAATTTTTTTTACTCATAAAAACATTTCATTATTTAATGTATTATCCCCGTAGGAGACAATGCTTTGACTTTATCATGCCAAAAGAGTTATATAAGATTTCTCGAATAAGTTAGAGAGCTTCTATATTTTTTTAATGCAAGCATTTTCCCTTAATACTTGTACAATGAAATATTGCATGTACAATGAAACGTTACATGTGCAATTATATGTACAATGAAATATTAATACATATCCTGAGCAAACCCCGGTCAAACTTAATTAACACATAATGAAAATGTCTAATCTTCTTCCCAAGCTATACAGCCTGTCACAAGCCAAGATTGTTGATAAAAGTTTAATTTATCAGGAACCATCTGCAATTATTCTCCAACGATTGAATCCAATTTCCTGAGCATTTAATCAACCGTATCAATCCATCTGGTGTTTGGTCTATCTTGTTTCATTTTCTCGTAAATTTTTTAAATGACTTATTTGTTGGGTTTAAACCATTATATCTATAAATATGTCCCACTCACTTTAATTGATAAATCTTTATTGTTTTCACAACATTTTATTATTCGAGTTCGGAATAAGCTTAATTATAATGGATTCTCCATACATTATTTTAACAGTTACAAATATTTTTCTTGTATTTTTTTTCAAATGCTAATAATTTATTTCTCCCAGTTTTTTTCATTGTCCAGCTTTTTCTTCCATATCTAATCAATTGTTTTATTAATGTTTCATAAAATTTAATCTTGATTTTAAAGCTTAAATGTTCTTTTTAATACTGCTTTTTCAGCACATAACATTTTTTGCCAAATTTAATCTGTTTCTAATATCAATTTTAATATCATTATTATTTGTCATAATCAAGCCCAGATATTTGAATTGTTCAATGTTTTTACACACAAAATTGTAACCCTAATTATCATTTGATGTACTCAAATCTTTAATGATTTACTGCCATAAACTTTGTTTTTCCGATGTCTAATCCAATATTTTTAAATGATGTTTCAAGAGCGATAAAAGCTTCACCTATTGCATTCAATGTCAATTACATCAATGAGATCAGCATACGCTAAAATTTGTAAGGAGTTTAGAAAAAATATCGATAAAAAACTGTAAGACATACTTTTATCTAACGATGATAAATAATACTTAAAATTTTGTTGATATAAAAATAAAATAAATTAAAAAACCCTTAATTATTTTTAAACAATAAATAAGAATAACAAATAGCGGGTTGTGCTTTGTTAAAAGCTATTCGTAAAGAATTTATTGAAGAATAACTGAATTCATATACTGAAATTTTATTACTGTACTTATATTTTAAAAAATTATAACGCCTGTGAGATAATGTATTAAACGCATTTAATAACAAATACTGTTTAATATTATCATTTAATATTTCGGGACAAATTGATATACAATTGAAAACATACAGCAAAGTATCAAAAGAAAAATGAAGAAATTAACTTTTCATAGAAATGAGAATAAATAAGTTATATTTTATTTCAAATATTTATCAACATTAACTTGTATTATTATACTTACATTTTCACATAAGATTTGCTAAGCTATATTTTCACAGTCTGTCATTTAAATAATAAATAAATTAATTGAAACAAATTTTACAAAAAACTAATTGAATATTTAGCAATTAATTATAGAAATTAAGCTTCTGGGCATGTGATTTACAAGTATATCTCTGAATAGTTTTTGTGTCAGACATTTGCGTGGAAATACGATATTTATTGGGTTGTTCGGAAAGTTATTTCGTTTTATATGAAAATGATAAACGTATAGCGAATAAATATTTTATTGAATTGTATATTTTCAATTCTAGTCCAATACCTTTTACCATTTTTCTGGTCGTAGCATGCTTTCATACCTAGAATGGTTGGTTTTCACTAGCCAAAGACTAATTCAGGAGGGAATAACGAAATGACTTTCCGAACAACCCAATATTATACATTTAAGTTTACCCTATTCAATAGGAAGCAATGATATTTAATGAAATACGCATGTTCATCATATTATATTCGTAGAAGTTAGTATTATACCCTAAGGAATACATGTTCTTTTCAATTTTAAAATATAACTTACAGGATATTACAGTTTAAATAACAATTTGAAAGCTATTCTATAAAAATCTCTGATACCTAGTTCAATAATTCAGATGGGTAATAAAACTAGTTCTTTATTTTCAGAAAAAAAATGGATGTTAATCCAGAAATTTTGAAGCTTATATGCATTAATCGTTTCAGTACTGAATTATTTGAAGATTTTTATACCTTGGGACGAGTTTAAATTTTTCGCTATATCGCCGCCGGGTCTAGCGAATATCAACGCTTGCTTGTAAATTCAAATGAAAAAAAAAAGATTTAAATTTCTGCCGATTTAAATAATTGCTGAGAATGATCCAAACTAAGAAATAATATAATAGGCTAAATGACAACTAATTGATATGTATAAAAATACTAAACATAATTTTAACTATTTGAGAAAATAAAAGATTAAAGCTTACACAGAAAAAGCTTTAATACACAGAAACAATACTTTTAAACTTGAAGAATGATTAAAATAGTTTTATCATATTTCAAACGAATTTTTTTTTTTATTTTGAATATCATTAACTTAATTGTAAAATAACCAATAATTCTTTTTCTATCAGGAACCTGTTGTAAGACTGAATGGAAGTAACTGTGTATTTTAATTATTCAATGCTCGTAAAGTAACAATAATAAAAACTAATTAGAAGTGTTCACTTCACTTAAAAATAAATAATCTATTTATTAAGTAAAAAATGTACTTATTAAAAGTTAGAAAATAATAAAGACAGAACTTACCAAGAGCAAATACGGTGTAGAGGATTATATATATAGCAAAATAAAATAGTATAAAAATTTCAACACAAATATATATTACAAAATGAAAAACAAACTAAAATTTAAAATGAAACTAATATAAAATTTATTAAGGAGAATGAGAAAAAAGTGTAGCAAAGAGCACTGCTGGCGACTAAGTCAAACAAGCAACTGAAGCTAAGAGTTCTGTATGACGAAGGCTCAGCAGACTTCCACCTGTTCTGTATGTTGGAGATTCAAAGTTCTTTCCAATAAAACTGAAGTTTAATTAGCTTGAATGTATTGTTTTTAAATCACATTTAAAATGCACGCCAAACTATTGCAGATTGTTTTCTATGAATTCTTATTCAAAAGCGTTTATTAAAATTAAATATCATGGCAGACTAAATAGAGGATATTCTTTATTGATTTATTTTCATTAAAAATAAAATATTCTTGTACAGCTGCAGGACTGTGTTTTCTTGAAATTATTTGACTATGAGTGAGATTTAGTTTTTTAATCTGCACTTCATTAAGCTAAATAGTAGCTGAATAATCCTTTATCTTACTTACATTAATCATCAATCTTAATAGGGGTTATGCTAAAATCATATTGAAATCATGTATTCCTACCATATTTGGATTCTAATTTTGATAGAAAATTATGGTTGAATTAGGATTCGTGGGCAAAATATGACAATCAAGTACTAAGCCATCTCTATAGTTTTCCATTCTTTTATTGTTTAGTTAGAAATTAGCTGACAAAATGTACACATAAAGTGATTAGCATATCTATTTTAGAAAACAAATTTTATTACTTAATAATAAACACATACTTTTGTTCAAATATTGATTTTTCTGGTTTATTTTGCTACAATTTGTGAAAAGAACGTTCTCTACTCAGTAATTTTCCTAATCGTCCTTTTGTTTCTATTAAGAATTTTTTACCTTTCTAACTACACAGTTTTTAATGAAAGCTTTTTGTAGATAGTCAGCGGTCTCTTTCCTTGCGCCGGGAAGAAAAATGCCCATTAAATTATTGAAAAATAGGCAAGAAGGAATGGATGACTATCTCTCTTTATCATACGGGTAAGAAACTAATCTTTAACCTTCAAACGGTATTATTTTTCTATACCTTGACTTCCCTAAGCAAGTAATTTGACAGTTTTAACTTGTCGTAATGTTTCCGGATATTGACAACACATTTAAAATATATATTACGTAAGAAAAATGGTAAAAATATGAAAATTATAGCCAAAAAATAACAAAAATGAAAGATAGCCAAAAATATGTTAAATGACTCTAGTCAAGTGTAAAACAAACTTCATAATTTTAGGTTTGCACGAAACTTTTGTGGCCCTAGTTAAAGTGTTCAAATCAAGGTTTTATATATAGGTTTCAATCTTTTATTTTCCGACAAACTTATTAAAAATGTTATGTGAATAAAAATCATTTAAAGTAATAAGATTTTCTTCTTTGCCGAAAAATACATTTAATGATTTCAATTTTAGAATTGAAGATTTAACAATTTTAAAAATTTATTCCATTATGCTGGAAGGTTGCATAAAATATTAGAACGGAAATATTTTAAACAGCGAGAAAAACAGCTATTATCGTCAACTTTATTAAATTCCGGTTTTCTATTATGTTAACAAATGCTAACTGTTAAGAAATCTATATGAATTTAGTAGTCATTCTATTTATCCACTGAAATTATTTTTATCTAGTATTAAATATAGAACGGCGCCGCCTGTCTAGTGATTAGCGTGCCTGACTAAAGATAGGGAGCTCCTGAGTTCGAATCCCGTCTCGGGCATGGATGTACTTTCTCTCCTCTCTCGGGCATGGATGCTTTTTCTCTCCTGTCTCTGTTCTTTTCTTGTATAAATAGGTTGTGAATGGTTGCCTACCCTATAAACGGGTACCTATGACATGTGTGTACTGAGTAAATCCGACTCCATACCAAATGCGGTTCAGTTGGAAAATTGGAGCAGCCCACCCTATAGTGCCAGCCTAACTGGCACTAAACAACAATAAGTCAAAATGATGGCGTTAATAACCTACGTGTTCATTGTCTTTCGCAATATGTTTTCATAGATAACGAGTATTCGGGAAAACTTCCAAGCACCCACTCCCGATAAACTTGCTTGCAAAAGCGCAATATTTGTTCAACAATGGCAAGGATCGAACCCACAGCACCTGATCTTCAAAGAACAATCAAACCACTAAGCAACGGTGTGAGCCCCGGAGCAAAACTCTAGTTCCTTCTGAAGACTTGGTTATTCCTAAAGTGGCAGCAGTGTTGTTGATGATGTGTACTAACAACCTTAAAACTTTAGTATTGTATCATTTCCATTCTAAATGAATCTTATAAAAATTAAGATTTCTCAAATCCCTCACTAGTTTTCCGTTCTTCCGAAAATATTTAATATATAAAGTTCTTTCCTTGAGATTTTAGAAAAACAAAAAAATCCTATAAGAGAACTACCGAGTAAAAAGCCTTTTCTTTAAAAATTCTTAGAAAATTAATTTTAAATTATAAACATTTAAAATTATTTTTCAGACATGAAAGAATAAATAACTGTTTGACTTGAATAGGAAATCGCACTTTCTACTTTTGAATAAATTGAATTAAATAAATCAAATTTATAAAAATGTTTTAAGACAAAATTTTTTAAAAAATGGAAAAATTGCAAATACTTAATTTTAGAAAAGTATATTTTTACTTTAAATCTCAAGATATATGTGTTTAGAGCTTAATAATACTTCATTTCGGAAAAAAGAACAAAATTTTTAGCAGAGTTAAGTTCGAACTACTTTAAATTAAAGAACAATATTGACATTAAATATCTATGCTAACCATGAAATGGTAAGGAGTATCGGTTGATTTATAAATTAGCATAATCTACTCGACCCCTCTTAATAGAAACCTAAAATTTTATCGTCAAAAGCAAGAGGTATTTAAAATTTATTTTTGCATAAAAAAAAGACAGCTTTTGTTAGCATTATACATGCATTCTCAAAGTTACTTTTACGTTTATATACATATATTTATTACAGACAAAAAAAATTATATGAATATATTTGTCGGCCTATAAGACCATTTTCATAAACATTTTTGAACTTTATTGATCACTATAAATTCATTATATAATGAATTTAAAGTGAATTTTAAACTTAAAATAATGTACTATTAACAAAATTTTATTCATAACATCTTTACAAGCTGCAGTTTAATACCTTTAGAAGGTACAGTTTTGTTTGAGGGTACAATCAAAAAAATACGCCGCCTGTATCTTATTCATTAATGTAATCTCTCATTTTCTTCTTACATCGTGATGAATCTATGAAATGCAGTAATTTTTTTTTTTTCGTTCCCATGCTTTTTGGTATAGGCAATCACAAATAGTTTGTATGCTCTGTTACAGTAATGCCGACGTTATTTTTGAGCCATAATATGCCAACAAAGTTAAGGAAGGTAGAAATTTCTTTTACTTGTAAGTCCTCCCTTAAAATTTACTTGAACTCAGCTGTTATCGTCGAAGGTAGCGCATGCGCATTCACTGAACTCAGCATAAATGTAAAATCACACACCGAAACAAAAAAAGGTCGCATAATTTCGAATGGAGGAAATTTCTAGAAATGAATGTAATCATTTAAAAACTGAGTGTCCGCGTATAACACGAATCCGTTTTACAGATCTATTTTCCACACATAAAAGGGTTTATATAAACCCTCAATCAAATCGGGTTTTTTTAAATCACAATTTTTCTGAACAAGAAAATCATAACCATATTATGTATGCATAATGACACAACTTCAGTCTATTATAAAATAATAACCAGGAAGGCAAATAGTTTTACGATTAAGCAAAAAAGTATATGTGTATCATCCAGTTTTCCAGATAAGTTTGCACAAATTCTGCCAAATTGATATCAATTCGTTTTATGTTGTTCCCGAGCAAGAGTTCATGGGTATTTTTTTTTAAATATAATAGATTAGTCATTAATTATTTAGGGTATACAATTCTTAGTAATCAGTAACTAAATTAATTTTAATGGTTTAAATTATGGGATTAAAAGAGCTGCGAAATTCATTTTCACAATTAATAAGACAAAACACTTTAAATTTATTCTTTTGAAAAAATAAAATGAAAAATCCTAAAATGTTTAGCGCAAGTTATCAACAAAAATTACCAAACATGAAAGAATTACCTCACATTCTTTATCTGACAACAAAAAAATATATAAGAAAAACTTGTATGAATAAAATTTTACTGATTGAAATTTATTTTTCCATAACAAGCAAAATATCATGTTTCCAGCGCTATTTTTTTTTTTTTTTTTACTACTTTACATTATTTTACACATGTAATCGTAAAAGTTACTAAGATAGTAACAACCATACTCACACTCTCAGCATATATATCTCACAAACAAAAAAAAATAAGGAATAATCAATTTTAACTTTTGTTTCTTGATTGGAAATATTTATTTTCATTTCGAGTTTTTCTAATAGGGCCTGGCGTCTGTTTGATTGTTTAGCGTCGCTGTGTTTAACACTTTGCACATGTTGTTGACTGGCGCGCTCCAGAATACAGATAAAGTGAGAATATTAAAATTGCTGTACCAGTTTTTTGATGAGGCTGTAATTTTCCTGATCTGCCCAGTTTCATTTAATTGAATGTGCAGTTTTTTCTCATTTCTCTTTGTAAAGAATAAATTCCCAGATGCGTAACTCTTATTATATTTTAACTAAATTTTCAGCAAAGAGCGTTTCTTCATCTTAATTAGTAATTTTCTACATATTTAAATAATTAGACAAACCAGAATGTACCTAAAAATGGCGCATATTTAAATGATACACACAGTGCATTATCTACAAGTAAATGCTTAGAAAACATAACTTTATTTTTTAGTATAAAAACATTAAATTTTTGGGCTTTTAAAATTTTATTTTTTTGGTAAAAAATTTTTTTAAAATTAACAGGCAAAACCAGACGTAGTTTCAAATGCATTACGTGAACGAATAATAATATGAATTTTATAATTTGCACCAGATTTTAGTAGTTTAATAACGTTTTTTAGTAATTTAACAACTTAGTTCGATCACTGCTGAACAACGGAAGACGGATGTTGCATTTTGCATGCAATTCTGTCGCTTCGCCGCACTCAAACGGTTAATCACTAATTTTAATTATGATGATCTCGGATATAGCTCTTGATTACCAATTTTAAACAAAAAAAAACTATTACAATTCATTAAAATTGTTAAAAATTGAACATTTCTTTTCTACATAAACAAAAATATGTAATCATGTTAAAGTACTGCTAGGTCTTCCTTGCATTTACAAAGAATGCTAAATTATTTATTAGAGCTGCATAATTTTACAAGAAATTTAAAATAACAGATTATTTATTTAATCAATTTTATATCATAATAAATATCGGATTGTAATACCAGGTCCATCTTATCATGCTTTTATTTCATATAATCTATTTTATATAAAATATTTAAAATCCTGAAGCAATAACCAGTTCTAGCAAATGAGAAATAAAATATATTTTCTAGCACTAATTATTAAATTTTCCTTTTCGCCCTCTTTAAACAATAAACTTATCTCTAATAAATAAAAAATTCAAAATTAAAGAAATTTAACCATTTTACACAATTCCTTCATTTAACTAATGTTGTATATGGGTTTTAATATTATATTACTTAACTAAACATGTAATACTCATTTCTAATATTCTGTTTTATTTGTATTAATATTTTAAGACAAACTTTTAATGATTAAAAAATTATCAAATATAAAAGATTTCACGCAAATTATATTCATATTTTAAATTTTAGATAACTTGAAACACAAGAGAAAGATATTTGGAAACTCGTAAAACGAGGGAATGAAAAAATTCTTAAAACTAAATTAGTCCGCTGGAATACTAAATATTTTCAGAATATTTTGCAAGTTTGATATTAAATGAATATTTTAAATTTTTACACTAATTTTTAGGATATCTTACCGATTTAAAAATTCTATTAACATTTTTAATTACATTTAAAATACATAAATTATGGAAGGCATTATTTAAAATTTCAATTCTCATAAAAAGTTGTGATATGTAATTATCAATTACTAAATGTATGCAAGTTAATATTATATATAGTTTAATTGCTTTCAAATTAATTTTAATGAACAAAATATTTATAAAATTACAGTTCTCACAATCATTTTGCATCCTAAAGTATTTAACAAGTAACTAACTTACTTCAAAAAATTAACCCAATCGAAATTTCAAAAGTTTTCTTGAAATATATAAATTATGTGTGAATACAAATTAAAAGATATATTTTGATTTAACCACAACTTGTAATTAAACAAAAATTAGAACAAAGTGTTTAATAAAATGGGAAAATGCAAGCCATGCAAAAATCTTATAGGAAAGCCATCCAAAACGTTTCAATCTCAATCTTAATACTTGCACTTGATTGAGCTTTTATTTAAGGCGAGAGCTTTTATAAACTTCTCAGTCTACCGGTTAGAGCTGAGCTGTTTTATTGGTATAAGATTTTTATGTATTCTTAGCCCATTGGCCGAAATTGAGCAGATATTTAAGAAAATGCGGTATGCTTCCAGCGAATTATTTCTGCCAGTTATATAGCCTCTAAACAGATAATTTCAATATTTGAATTGAAACTCTTTTCTCAACGTCACAATCGAGGTGGAAGCTTAATAGTTAGCGTTCATGCTTTCGATTCAATGGTTCGTACGTTCAAATCCTATCTTGGACTTATATGTTTATAGTGGTTCAGAATCCATTTTAAACCACATGCTCCTAATTAGCTCTAGCGTGCAATAATTGAACGCGACATAACACTATACTACACTGAAGAGACAGTTTCAGAAAGGAGCAAGTATAGTCCATCCCAGTTACATTGTTACAGGAAATAACGTCAGAATCTTGTATATTTCGGAAATGAAATTGATGCCATTTTGCAACAAATAACCCTTTAAATAAAAGTATTTAAGTGTTAATTTATAGTGAGATTATTTATATGTGAGAACGTGATACATTATTGCTCATAGTTTAGAAAACTAAAGCTGATACACATTTTTTATTTTTGTTGCGACGATCTGATATTGAAGATTTATTCCTTAGAAAAGCGAATTTCTCTCTTCAAATTATAGTACAGCACATCAAATGGAATGCAAATTTTAATATGAGTATATTAAAATATGAAAATCCTTGATTTTATACTTTAATTGTTGTAAAAATTAAATAGCTGGAAAATTAGGATGACAGCGAAGATAACCATTTTGTTATAATTGAAATATACGTATCAGTTTCATTACCAAAGCTTAACTAAAGGCAAATCCGAGTTTCAAATTTTGAATTTCGTATATTTTTAGGTCAGATAAGAGTGAGCGGTTATTTCGCATGCCTTATAAAAAGTTTTTGGCTATTTAGTTAGTTAACGATAGATTGCCACCCAACCTGTCTAGTGGTTAGCGTACCTGACTACAGATGGATGGGACCTAGGTTCGAATCCAGGCTCGGGCATGGATGTACTTTCTCTCTCTTTCTTGTCTTTGTCCTTTCTTTGTGTGTGAATGGTTGCCTAGCCTATAAATGGGTACCTATGGCATGTGTGTACTGAAGAAGTCGGACTCCACACCAAATATGGTTCGGTTGGAAAAGTGGAGCAGCGCACCCCATATTGCCGGCCTGGCTGGCACGCGACAACATCAACAACGATAGATTAAAGAAAACTATGAAATAATGGTGCAATTTTCTGTAACTCTTCGATTTACTATTATTTGAACATGTTTTGGGCAGTTTTTGTACAAGACAAATTTAATTTTTAAGAGTGTTTTTATTTTATTTTTTTTTTTATTTTTTGTTGTAAAGATTGATTAGAGTGAAGTACATAAAAAAAAATCTCTAAAATCTGGATTTTGATGAAATCTTCTAAAATCAGATTGAAAAATATATTTAGATTAATGAAAACGATTTGCTGTACTAGCAAACAGATATATTAACATTTATTATAATATATGAACTATCAATTTTTATATTTATTAATGAA
>JAPDSC010164444.1:5970-15996 GCA_026290005.1 Latrodectus geometricus
ATATATATATATATATATATATATATATATATATATATATATATATAATGTGCCCTAGCGGCCCCTAGTGAGCACGACGGATCTTCAGACGTGTCAGGATTCAAACTCCCTACCTCCCTATAACGAGAACAAACAGCTCAACCGACCAAGCCACCGCAGCCTCCCTTGCACTAAATTAAGAAAATGTATTGGAATTTCAATGTTATAAAAGGAATTAAATTGTTTTCTTATGTTATATACATTATTTCAAATATTATAAATTCTAATCAGTTCACTTAATATATTTGTTTAAATACAAATATATATATTTATAAAAACATTATTAACATTAAAATTAATTTCAGTTATAAATAACAGTAAGTATATACAACTTTTTATTCATTATGAGTAATGATTTTAAAAAATACAGACTTATGATATTTTATATATTTTTTAAATTAAGTTTTGTTCTTTAATGTCAAAAGTTTTAGAATTTTTTCTAAATATTCTTTAATAAATAGTATATTTATTTAAGCATCTTATAGTTAATGGCATTCATATGACATAAGTTGTTAGGTTATAGTGTAACAATAAATTAGTAAGGCAACTTGTGAAGTTTTAACCTGATAGAATACCTCATTAATTTGTAAAAACAACTTTTAAACAATAAAGATATATTTATTTTAAATGCATAGAATAGATAAATGCTCTCAAAACTCTAGATGAGTGTCAAATTAATAATTATATTTTTTAAATACAAAATTAAACCATGAAATTCAATTGGTTATAAAAATAATTTGAAGAAAATTTAGCTTAGAAAAAGAAATACTTTCAATAAAAGTAATTTAATATTAGTTTAAATGATGAAATAAATTATGTCGTTCATAATGCAGGTAATATTATATTTGATCACATTGTCAAGATTAATGATTAATTAGTAAGAAATAATAAACTCAACTATATCAATTACTTAAATTTATTGTATAAATAATTGATAAAGAGTTGAGTATATTATTTAATTCTATTAAGATATACTAACACACAAGATATATATAGCACAAGATAAAATGCACATATAGCAAAATAATATGTGTATTTTATCTTGTGCTATGTATAACAAAAAACATTTACTTGCTAAACCGAAATATTAACAATATTTTTTTTAAAATTCGTGTAAGCTGGATAAGAAAGATGACTATATATCAAGAAAAATAATTTAAAGTACGAAATCAAATCAATAAAAAATACAAAAGTAAGATTTGCAAAATCAAATTAATCTAGTTTAAAGATAAAAACTATTTTTTCTTAAAAAATTAATGCTTATATGGTGCAAATAATTTTAAATAGGATTATAGATATAATATAAAAAGTAATGTAGAAAAAAGATTAGTACAAAAAGCAAATTATATTTCAAATCAAGTAAAATCAAATATGAAAATAATTTTAATAAGTAAAAACTAATTGTAAATCAATAACACGAAGAAAAAATAATGAAAAAGAATTTTTCATGAGCCCAATTGTATGGTCTTCATAAAAAAGAATAATAAAGAAAATAGATTAACTTTACATAAAAAATGAGCCATAATATTTTGGAAGGGAACTTTCATACGGTTGAAATGGAAAATTAATTAATGTATAAAACATTCGAATTAAGAAAATTTATTTTTTTAATTAAAATATTTACTTTTAAATCGAAATTAATAACATTTTGTTAAACTAATGAGAATTTTTTAACTGGATCATATTTTAGAAATTACAAAGCTTTGAAAATCTATTAATTTTTTAATTAAGAATAATTCGTATATTTTTAGATTTGCTAGAATTCTATGTATGATTTCAATAGATTAAGCAAATTAGTAAAAAGAAAATTAAAATTTTATTTCTTTTTTATTAAATATTTTAAAATTTTAATTATTATATTTAATCTAGCATTAAAATCTTAGCATATAACAACAATTTGAGGAAGATTGTTTTGATGTACAAACATAATAAAAGATAATGGGTCACAATTGTCAGATATTTTTATGAATATATATATCATTTTTAAAAGTATATTAAATTTCTATTTTAATGTGTGTATCAATTATTCAAATGACTTATAAATTAAAAATTGTTGAACGAAAACTCATTTAAGAATATTGTTTAAAATGTATCTTCCAACATTTTTTCAATTTAAAATCTCATAGTTATTATAATTTGAAACTTTGAATAAGTAGGCAGCTAATGAATATTGTAAGCTTCTTCATAGAACCAATTCAACTTTTCGTTACAAAGCAGATTAGTTTAAACTCTTTTTTTTTATTTCGTTGATTTCATCTTTCCAAACTATGCAGATGCATAGACATTTTCCAATTTTTGGTTTGCAATTTGATTTCAAATTTTGAATTTCAAATCTTGAATTGAAGTTTGTAGATTGTGTTGTAAATTTAGTGAATAGTTTACTCATTGCTACGGCGCATTAAAATTTTAAATCATTCTATATGAGAAAAAAGAAATATTTCGTTTAGACCTTTTTTGCACTTTGAAACTAAAATCATTTTATACACAGTTCCCATTTTGTTTCAGGATTGTGTATTTTAAACTGCGAGTTCACATTTTTTTTTCTCAATTGTGTGTCTTAAACTGCGAGTTCACATTTTGTTTCTGAATTGTGTGTTTTAAACAGCGAATACTGCAAGTGAACTCAGCGATAAACACACTTTTTTTATCACAAATCAGTTCTTTTTATGTTTTTTCATATTCTTCCATATTTTTTGATATTATCATGAAAATAAATATTCACATTGTTTAATTTCAAATAAAAAATTACTTTCCGGAATTAAATATACAAATGTCTATTGTTCTTTTAAACTGAAACTTTTTTCATCATACATATATATTTATATATATATATATATGAAGTTCAGAAAGAAATTTTCTTTTCTTCATCGTTTCATCCAATGGAACATTTGAAAGTGAGTAATTGTATTGATATTTGATAAGAAACATGACTTTTCAGCTCAAAGTCTCTATTTTTAGTTGTTCATTCAATTAGGATTTCTAGAACTGAGGAATTGTTTTGTATTTTTTCAAATTGAACCAGTGAATTCTTGCAGACGTCTTTTTTAATATTCTTTGGAGTTAAATCCGAAATCGTTCTAAATGTTTTAAACTTTTTGCTGTACTTTTAACAGTGGAAGCTTTTCTGTAGCGTGTTTTTATTTTGTCTTGCCTTAAAGTATTTCCAACCTAAGTTACGTTTTCTTTCCTTGGAATTTTTGTCTATCTGATACGAATTTAGAAATTTAACGCATTTTTCTTTTTCCTTCAATCACTATTTTACTAAAAATAAATATATTATGAAACCTTTGGAAATATATAAAGTATTTGAATAAATCTGTTTTTGAAATGATTAAAAATTATTTTTATAAGTATTTTTTATAAGTATCCATCATGAGATAAAAATAAATATTTATATATATATAAAAAAAAAAAAAAAAAAAACATGAGCTTTTCCGAAAATTTTTATGTAAGTATAAGCAACTGCATGAGCAAACTACATCATAAAATTTGGCTTTATGTAAGCTATTCTCAACACTAAAATTGTAGTGAAAATAGTTGAAGAAGTTAATAATTTTACGCTAATTCTTTATTATATTATATTTTCATCATAGTAACCACAAATTTGAGATTACCCCAATATATATTTAATACGACATTCTATTAGTACTATACTCTGGTACTAATAGAATGTTGGTCGAATTGGAATTGTTAACATATTAACTACTAATTGCTTGCTTGAAACTACCAAAAATACTAATTAGTTGCACATGGTGAATTCAGAATAGAAGACTGCTTTTTGCAACAAATTATTCAAGTTAATTTTATATAATATCCTAATCACCAAAAAGATGTACATGAAATGATTTTCCTAAATAAAGTTATGTCAAGAATATATTAAAATCTGTAAAATTGACCAAGAAGCGTGTCATTCAATTTCTCGAATTATCGGAACATATTTAACTTCTTGTTAGGGTTAAAAAGATTCTTACGTTTCTCTTACGGCAGTTTAAGGCTTCAGTATTTGTAATTTTATTTTTAGCAAACTTTTTACGTTTTCCTAGTAGAGAATAATAACAATTTACTTAAAAAAAGTAAAATATCACGTATCTTCCTTTTGCGATTTTTCATTTATTAATGTTTACAATCATTTACTAAAAGTGTGAGAACCATTCTTTTAGATTTACACTTCTGTGAGAAAAAGCCTTTTAATAATGTCCCCGTTATCATTTTCAGACATTTACAGAAATATTTCTCTTTTATAATTTGATTAAAAATCATCGTTTCTTTGAAGCATAAACCCACACAGATTAAGAAAATCAAATGAATTTCAAACAGGTATTATATTAATATTAAATTTGGAATAATTTTTTTTGTTTCTAATGGCGGCACACTTGAGTAATTAATCCATTTGCCACAACAAGCCCAGATATTGCTGCTCATTACCCGGTGGTCACCTGTAAACCAAGTCACGTAGATACGAGTAGCATCGCCCACGCCACACCACCACAAACCCGTTTATAGGGTGGGCCACATTAATCCATCATCTGAGAAAAGGACAAGAAACACAGAGAGAGAAAGAGAAAGTACATCCATGCCCATGCTGGGATTCGAACCCAGGTTCTTCCCATCTGTAGTCAGGTACTCTAACAACCAGGCAGGGTGGGCGGCTTAAATTTGGAATACTAATGTGAAATTTGAAAGTTTAAAATAAAATAAGATTTTTGTTTAAAATAATTGAAATATTTAGATACTTAGGTTTAAAACTGGTTTTGTGTTATTTTAAATATATTGATAATATAATTACAAAATATTTTATATTAGTTAAATGTTTATCTGAGAATAATTTCAAACAAATATATGTTCGGATATAAAAGTATGTAGATTCTTTATGTGTTGACATTTTATACGATTTTTACAAAAAAATTCTGAAGTGTATAGAGATTTCTCTTCAAAAGAATAATACTACCGATAGTTAATTGAATGCTTGATGTTTAATGAATCATGCACAAAATAAAAGTATTTGTTGCTGTTTAATTAACTAAACAACCACTTCCAATTAATGAAAGAAGATATATACGCATTTAATTAATTTTGCTGTGCAGTTAACTAGAAATCTGAAATCTATTTCAGATTTGTATAGCTATAATGATATTGAATAAATTTCAGTTGAATTATTTCTTAATTAAATGTGCAAAATTTCGATAAATTTAGTTTTTCTCTATTTTTACATTAGTTAGTTTAATTAGGGAGAAACATTATGCTGATGAATTCTGTTGAAATATTCGCATATAGTAAAAAGTTTTAGCTTCAAAATGAAAAAAAAATATATTTCAATGAAGTATAAATGTTACTGATGTTTTTAAATACTGCTGTATTCTCATATCTGTGAGCTGTGAGAATCGTGTCATATTCAAAAAAGTGTAAAATGCCAAATTTTATGACTTACAGAAAACTGTAGAAGTCTATTGAACAATTACTTTACTGTATTTGTTAATCATACATTATATCGCTACACGTGACAGTTGAACCAATCTATCTTTAAACATTGATTGATTGATATATTGAACATTGATTGATTGATTGATATTTCGATTAAGAAAATAATAGGAAATTATCAGATACTGTCATGATTATGTATTTTCTTCTGACATTTTTACATTAATTAATTTTTGTATATTAAAATACATATTCGATATTTTGTTTTGCTATTCTTTCATATGAAATTTTCCATTCATACTGGGAATATCCAAGTTAAATTAAAAAAAAAAACATCAAAAGTAACTGCTTTTTACTCATTGTATACATTGTTCGAATGAGGGAAATATTAATATCCTTGTCCATCATCTAAAAATAACCCGTGACAAAAGAAAAGAATTATAAAGCATGTAATCATTCTTCTCAACTAAACTTTCGAAACGAAATTTTTTTCTTCTTTTGAGCTTCACAAATATCACAAGTGATAAATTTAGCAAGTAATTATCTTTTATCTTCAGAAATCTTTATATATACGCCTACATAGAAAATTGATTTATTATATGAAATAGAAGAATATATATATTTTTTTCTTTGAGCTTAAATCTATCTAAGTAGTTTATTTATATTATTTCTAAGAACACTACAATGTTTCCAAAACATTCCATTACAAAGTTTATTTTCTACAGCTAAAATATTGAAAATATTTTTTAGTAGAAATGGTTTAAAACTTCATAAATCTATGCAAAGTTGTGTGTGTGTATATAGCAACATTCACTTCCAACGAAACATGTGGAGAAGCGTACAAAAAGAGTAAAATAGATAGAAACCAATAATTGCTTTAAAACATGAGATACACAATATTTATTCTCGTATATGGAAATCGCTTCTTATAATATTTGTTATCGTATTTTTAAACCAAATATGTATACATAAAATTTACTTTTTTGGTATAAATAAATTGAATTCAAAGATTGAGTTTTTGTTTAAATATTTATTACATTAATCACAATAATTTAATACCCTCATTGAATGTGAAATTGTGTCTTTCTCACTTTTTTATCACATTTAAAATAGATAGAAACCAATAAATAGTTTATTTGTTAAGGGATGAATTCATTTGATTTTATATAATATTTATGAAATTTTGCTTTCTAACTGCTTTATATTTTTTAATGAAGCATAATTAATTGAATTAAATCTCAGTTAATGTTACATAAAAAGATCGTAAAATTAAAAACAACCTTTTAACTTTTTATTGTGAACTTATGACTGTTCTACAAGTATATGGGTGCTGTCGTAAGTATAATTATTTTCCTTAATTCATTATAACTATTTTGAGCATGATTTAAGGAATTACAATTTAAACATGGAAAATTATTTACTTAATGAAAACCATGGAACTTAATACACAAATGAGCATGAAGACGATTGAGTCCCGAAGAGACTTCTAATCTTTTAAATTACAAAAAATTGGCTGTTTAAATATTATCTGTTTGAAGTACATATTGGGGGGCCAAGGTGCTCTGGTTGGTTAGGGCATCATTCTCGTTACCAAAATGTGGTGAGTTCGAATCCCGGCTTAGCCGAAGATCATGTTCACCAAGGGCGAGTGGGGCACGTATAATCTGTCGCGCGCCATGTCCTACATGTTCCCATTCCAAATTAATACCTCTGGGGAGGTTGGAGCCAGGCTTTGGATCTTCTCTAGATTCAATCTCTAAATTGGAAGATTCAGATGGTGCTGCCTTCTATGAGCCAAAATTCGTACTTCTGTTTTCATATGAGGGTACTCTATTCAAAAACGAAAGACGATACCTCTCTGACTTAATTCGCCTAGTCTCTGACGGCTTGGCTTGGCATTGCCAACTGTCATCAGAAACAACAACATATAATTGAGAAAAATTTAAGTTCTGTTATTTAGTAAAAAATAGTGTATCCATTGCGTGTTCTGGGCATTTGGAAAAATACTAAACTGTGCAAAGTTTGAACAAAGAAATTAAATGTCAAAAGAAATATTTTAAGATTTTTGATTTTACTACGCACAGTTTCTCAAAGAAATCAAGCATAATATTAAATTTTCAAAAAAGTTTCAGTTTATATCTATATAATTGTGGTATCCATGCTTATTGTTATTATTGTTGATTTTGTATTTATAGTTAGAAATTAATTCTAAATTTTATGCAATTTTTAATAATTATACTAATAATTATGAATAAATAAATATGCGAATCAGTGAATCGGCTTAAAACTTATGTTTCGTATCTCTCAGCAAATTAATTTTTAACTATTTTCTGCAAAATATAATTTAAGTAGAAAAAATTAATTCAATTAATATTATACAAGGTAAAATATAAAATATTCATTTAAGTAAAAACAATGTAGCTATGATGAAATCCTTACATCAATTTCTATAAAAATATTGATTACATTTTGATATAGATAATGATGACAGAATGTACAATATCAGAAACAATGTAATATATGTGATAATTTCCAATTTTGTTTTTTACTTAACTTTATTTTTAAAGGTGTAAATACAATGTGTAATTCTTTGTAATTCCAAAATTCATTTCAAGCATTTTTAAAAAAAATTGTTTCAATTTTTTGCAGTTATTCACCTACAAATGTTTTTATTGTTTGCATTGATTAAGTTATTCACATGAAAATAAATGCCAATTATTTTAGCTCTCAGGATCAACAATTTAGGAATTTAGTTTGTTGATTTTAGCTCTAAAATTTATAATACATCTTTTGAATGACAATAAATAGACTAAATCATGGTTATAAAATGAAAGATATTAAAAACAAAATCATATTGACTTTTGTTTCGATTAAATTGAATTTTTGTATATGTTAATTAAAATTTTAGACTAATTTAATTGACTGTCAGTTTTAGCCCTTAAGAATTAATGCAATCAAATTAAAAATATATAATATCTTTGAAATTGCATTCTTGGATTTGTAAAAAAAAATTAAACCTCTATCATAATATAATGAAGTTTTAATGAAATTCTTAACATTGCAGCTTTAAACTTAAGTTAATGTTGAACTTATGATTAAGAAAACCACATATTATAGAAACTAAGCTTCACATAATTTTTTTATTATTTCATTATACTTTAAAACAATAAAGAATAAATTTGTAAATTTATTTAAGCAAAAGTTTTGTATCATTTACGTGATGGACACAAGTACAAATTATAAGACTAAGATATAAAAAATAAATTAATTGTGTTATTTTTAAATCAAAACATACAAAAGGAATATTAATAACTCATTCAATTTATTTTTCAAAGTGATGATTTTCCCTTTTTATGTGTTTTTACACAAAGCTCACAATTAAGATTTTCGCTTTTTATGTGTAATTGGAGTTAATATATTGATAACAAATGAAAATATTTTTAACTTTACTGGATAAGATGCAGAAAAAATTTCAGTGTCCAACCCAGATCTTTGCACCACTTTTAGCTTTGTTTCTCATGTGTATTTATTTTAAATATTACGAAATATATCAATCCAGCTCATTTAAATTATATTAGATATATAACTAACAAATACCTAATTTAAAACCTCAGATGAATAGGAAAACGATTTTCATTAAACTGCTTGGATATTGTGCAAAATGAAGAATTACTCTCTCTAAATTAATTGAGCTAATTAGTGAATGATTTGACTGAAGTTAATTTTAATATAGTTATTATGAAAAATGTTTAAAAATGATGCTCAAAATCATTTTGTCGAATTGTCAATATTTTTCTTAAATACATTACATTTAAATTTATCTTAATTTAAATTTAATGCTTGAAAAAAGAAATGTAACAACGAATAAGTCTGATACAAATTATAAAAAAAGAAGATTTGAAAAAGCTTGGCTTGTGAGTATGAACAATAGACCACATCTAAAAATAGGGAAATACTTCCTGGTAAACTTTCATCAGTTCAATGTCGTTTCTTGGATAATGTTTCAGTACATAAATCAAGGCTCCCTTTTTCTCCCGATGTAATTTTTCTTTTAGATTTTTTTCGCCAGGATGGTGATTTCTATTGTACATTGGCGATTTTTTATCTGCTTTAGTTTGTCGGTTAGTGGCTTGACAGTGTGATAAATGAGAAATTATTTTTGATATCCAGTCCAGTACTTTGTTTTCAAGCTAAAATTCATTATAAATACTCTGTGCAAGTTATGATAAAAATCAAGTGATTTGGCTTAAATATAAATTCGGAATATATGTGATCTAAAATAGTAACAGTATTTCGCTTTCGTTGGAAATATATATGTGGCTTCGTTTAAAAAAACTCAATGCCATGAATTTACTTAAATGTTATATAAGAGTCATATATATATCTTAATGTAAATTGTTGATATGTTTGCTTCAAATAAGGAATAATGAAATTATTAAACATTGAAATTATGTAAAACTAACTGTATTAATAGAAATTTTAATCCCCACAATTTCAAAATAAGTTATAAGAAATGCTTAAATCTAATTTGTAACTTAGCACATTGCATTACACCTAATATACTTCTTT
>JAPDSC010164453.1:0-27304 GCA_026290005.1 Latrodectus geometricus
TGTCCTATAATTTAAAGAGATGATGCCAAGATGCTCATTACAACGATTTATATATATTTCTTGTTGTAGTAGTGAGTTCACGTCTTATATTATTCTTTTGGCAGTGACTGATGGGAGAACCTGCAAATTAAAACCTATCTATATTTGTAAATTAGGACCTATCTTTCCAGTCTGTTTTTCAATTTTGCGTTTCCAAAAGCATATATAAGAGATAAAAATACTACCATAATTTATTACTTGTTGAAATGTTTTATAAGATTCTTTTGTTAGCTTACAATGATTGAATAATTTATTTGCATAAAATTAAAAATGTTAATAGCAGTTTTAACTGATTTGAGTTTTTGTTTTACACATCAACGTAACTTAAATTTTATAGGAATATTCAGATTTTGAAGTAAAGATAAGTTTCATGATTCTAATTTTTTTAAATTTGTGATGTTATTCAATGAAAAAATTCATACAAGAAGTTTATTTATTTTTTTAATCGAAGAGTTACATCATTTGTCTTCTTTTAAATAGCATTTCTTGCTATATACACTTGCTATGAATATGCATAATTACGTCAATTCTTGCACAAATAATTAAGAAATCAATTTGGATCCAAATAATTAGATTGATTTCATAAAGGCTTATATTTTAATTTACTCTAACAGTAGATAATAACAATCAATAATCAATAGTATGGGAATCTTCTGTGTTTTAAAGTATATAGTAAGTAGTTTTATGTTGATATAATTTTGTAGACAAAATGTGGCAACATAAATGTTAAGAGGATTTTTCCCTAAATATATAAAATTTTTCAAGTTAGACGAGATTAAATACTTTTAAGGCTATAAAAGTACTATTTTAAATTTTAATTAACTATAAATATGGGTAATAAACATTAATAATTTTTGGTATAAAACTGTGTATTTAAAAGTATGCTCTAAAGATTATGAGCTACATAACATGCAAATAATCGTAATTTATACTGATAAATTTAAAACATGAAAATATATAAAAACTTATCTGAAAATAATACGGTAACGTTTATTTAAATTAATATGAAGAGTTGCATAAAAATTGGAAATTTCTTTGTCTAGCAGCTTTAATTAATTTACTTAGTATTCATAGAATTTTTATAAAATTTAAGACCTCTTTTGAGGAAGTACAAGAAATACTTTGCTCAAAAAATTATTTTATCAAGAAATGAATTTAATTTTAAATTAATGAAATTTATAATATATATTTCATCTTTTGTGAAATAATTTCATTTCTCAGCAGCTATTTTTGGAAATCGAATAATCTAAAAGTAATTTCTCTTAGGTGTATTTTTTTGATGAAATGTAATTTAAAATGATTGAATTCTGTGATGAGAATTTATTTTGTTTTTCGCAATATGAAAATTCTAACTTTTTATTATTTTAATAAAAGGTTTTGGAAAGCGCATTTATATTTCTGATATTAAAATAAAGTGAGCCTTGTTTGAAATAACAAAGATTACAATACTCAGTTTTAAATAATACTTTATACATAATTTTATAAAAAAAAACCAAGTTTTAAATATTACTTAGTTATTTTTTTATAAAATTTTATAGGTAGTTATATTCTTAATATAATTTTCCTTTAATAAATTATTATTTAACAATAATAACCAATTTGTATCGAGATACAGTATGCTAAATTTTGTCTTAGTAGTGATAATTGGTGAAATGCAGAAAAACTTCAATTTGTCTTTGCGTCTCAAATTCTGTTTCTTATTTATTTAATGGAATAAAAGTATTGTCTACTTGACATTGACCGATATTTCATAGAACTAGCTCCATTGAATCAATACATTCTTCACATTGAAATGAGTATATGCTTTTATTTAAGTTATTTCCCACCAAAAGAAATTAAATAATAAAACAAATTATTGTAATAAAAGAACCCCCGTATAAATTATTTTCTTCAAGATTACTTTCATATAAGAGATTTTTTTAGTGGCGGGCATCTGTGAGCAAGTAAGGAAATTAGCCCATTTGCCGCAACAAGGCCGGAAACTGCTACTCATTTTATCGTTACCCGCTGGGCACCTGTGTACCGAATCACGAAGGTACGAGTAGCATCGCCCACGCCACACCACCACAAACCCGTTTATAGGGCGGGTCACATTCATCCATCATCTGAGGAAAGGACAAGAAACACAGAGAGAGAAAGAGAAAGTACATCCATGCCCGAGCCGGGATTCGAACCCAAATCCTCCTCATTCGTAGTCAGTTTTGCTAACCACTAGACAGGTTGGGTGGCATTTTAAATATGTTAATTTATGTTTTGTTCTGTTTGGTACTTGAGAACATACTTATAAATGAACTATGGCTACACATAAATAAATGGGAACTTTTAGCATAATAGTAAGTCTTATACTTTTTACAGGTTTTTTATACTTTTTTCTTCATGTATGACATGCTTGTTTTAAATATACACACATATCTGTGTTATAGGTTTTTTGAATTTTTATTTTTGAGATATGTCAATAAAATTTCATTCCTAAAAAATTATTCGATGAAGTTTAAAAAGGGCTGAGACACTAATGACTAATAGCTGCATTCATCTGTTTGTTTATTCATTATGAGGTGAAAATATATTTGATTTGAAATGGCAATAAGTAAAACCTTGCAGTCTTATCCATGAAATGATTATTAAATCAAATCTTTGGGATGTATATTTACATTTACTTTTTAAATTATGTTTAAATTTTTAAAATTATTTACTATTCAAATTTTCATTACATAAATATGTTTACTTTAAAGTAAATATTCGAGGTAAAAGTTCTGTTTGGCTTTATTGCAGTTACTGTATTAAGATTTTACAGTTGCATACAACGAATTATAACAGTTTTTTTTTTAAATTTCTACTGGCGGGCACCCTTGAGCAAGTAAGTAACATTAGCCCATTTGCCGCAACAATGCCGGAAACTGCTACTCATTTTATCGTTACCCGGTGGTCACCTGTGAACCAAGTCACAGAAGTACGAGTAGCATCGCCCACGCCCCACCACCACAGACCCGTTTGTTGGGTGGGCCACATTCATCCATCATCTGAGGAAAGGAAAAGGAACACAGAGAGAAAGAAAAAGAGAAAGTACCTCCATGTCCGAGCATCAGTAATCAGTTACGCTAAACACTAGACAGGTAGGGCGGCTGAATTATAACAGTGATTCATACATTTATTTACTTGAAATAGTTTTTAAATGCCATATTTCTAACACCAAGTTGGTATTTGTCTTTTTTAAAGCTAAATTAAAAGATGATTTAATTTGAAATGCCTTTAAATTAAAAATTAAGCTACTTTAGAATATGTGCTGTATTCTGAATTCTTTGCTTTTAATGCTTAAATAAATTAAAGATTTAAAATATAATTTACTGTTATATATATATATATATATATATGAATTTTATTATTTTAAGAATTAATTCATTGAGATATTAATGATTTAGTCGTTGAATAGTTTTGAATAGATAAGGAAAATAAATATTCAAAACTTGATAGAACTTAATTGATTATTTAAAATTGAAAGCTTCCACTTCTCATATGCGGCGCCATCCATTTAAAATTGAGATCTGGAAGTAAAGTCCTTTCAATGCAAGGAATTTCACGGTGAATCTAAATTAAAGTACTAGATGAGATGAATTGATTCTGCGTGCCTCGAATACTGAAGATTTTGGATAGAAATATAGTTAATTTAAAGAGTTTGACTTACATAAGTGGGTGTGCTCAAATTCTTATCAAAATAGTTAAAAGTCTGAAAGTTTAACACTTAAGTGACAACTAATATGTTTAAGTATAAAATGCTAGCTTTATTTTAAGTGTGGTATTTAAACTTGTTTCGGAAGATTCCTTTTAAAAATAATAATGTTACCTTTGTTCATATTTTTCGCAGTTGAATTCGTATAACTATAAAAGCTTTCTTCGGTTAAAATAAATGTGAATTAGCCTAAATTATATTCAAAGAACAAGAAAATATCTTTGAAGTACAAGTATTTTTTTTATATGTATATTTATATACATAGTTTATAGTTTAATCTATTTGTAATTTAGGGAATATTTAATCAAATTTATTTATTAGAATTATAACGTTCATGTGTTCATGATTAATTTGTGCCTTAGAAACATATTGTTTTTTTATAACAATTGTTTTCATTAAATTAGCCTACATTCATAAACAATTTGTTCTTGTACCGAAGTTTATAATCGGGAAATTATCTAGATAGAATCAATTAGAATTCTGTCGAAAAGCTTTCATTCTTTGCAACGAATTTTATTGCATTTTTGTTCAGCTACAATATGGTTTTCATTTATAAGTGCATTTAACTTATTTTTTATTCACTCTAAGAGCAATATTGATAAATGGACTTTAAATGATATTTATATTAAACAGCAGACAGAATTATTTGTGATATATAAAATTTTATTATCTTTTTACAGTTTGAAAGCTTGTGTGTTTTGTTTACAAATTCATGGATATAGAAAACTTTTTAAAAAATTGGTATAATGAAAGTATATTAAAGGGACTTTTATTGATAATTCTATTGTTTAGATATTAAAAATCCTGCAGAACAATTCATGATTATCAGTATATTTGAATTTGAATCAATTCTTTATAAAATTATGTAACCGAAACTAAATTTATCTTCACTATAGTTGAGTATCGTATTTTCCTATTCACTAGACATGGAAAGCTAATGGAGTTTATAACATAGTATTAAAAGCTTTAAAATAATTTGTTGAATGATCAAAAAATACTTTAAAATTATTCTTGTTTTATAAAATGTTAACGTTTTCTATTTATTGAAACAAGTGTTTAAATTGAACACCTGATGCAGCATAAACAGAAAATTCTCTGAATAGGTGTTGAAGAACGTAGTTAATCAATTATTGATTATCCACATTATCATTACCTTATGTCAAGAGGAAAACATAATCAACACCATGCCTTATATAGCTATTACATAATTATTTCATTATAATAGCATTATTAATAATAAAAACTAATTTTGGTATTATAAAATGAAATAGCTTTTATTATTTGTAATAATTTTATGTACTTTTAAATAATTTTTTTACAAGTTAAAACAACACAAATAATACTTATTATTTATGACAAATATTACTTATAACAAATATTACATTAATTTAAAAAATCACTAAAGTTACAGGAAGTCAATAAATTAATTGAAATAAAAGTATGAATATTTCGTTGAAATAAAATTCCAGTAATCAATATTAATCTGAAAAGGGTATTACCAGGAATTCTAATTACACTGGTGTGCAAAACTTTAGCAACGGGTGGTTTTTCTGCCATAACTCCGCGAAAAATCCTCTGAGGGACATGAAATTCAGACATGAAACGCATCATTTTGTACTTAAAGGATGACGAAAGCATAGTTGCACAAAAATGAATACTATGCACACAGTTATAGTTCAAACAAAAATAGACTTTATTGAACTCACAGTATCCCTGCACAAGATCATCCGTCCAAGAGGAACAATAACAATCAGATTTTCCTTAGCATGGGATATGCCCTTCCCTTACTACAATGGTTGCTTCATACCTTCTGCCCATATTCAGCACCAGATTGTCCAGCAATTCTTGCGGTAAGAGTGCCCATTCCTCAATAAGCTTTTATTTCAGTTGCTGTGTGTCCCCGGGGGATGAAATCGTGCCACAATGCGTCTTCCCAAAGCATCCCACACATGTTCTATGAGATTTAAATCAGGAGAGTACGCTGGCCAATCCTGCAGGTGAAAAAACCCGAAATCAGTCAGTAACCATTGCTCAGCAACTGTGTACAGCAATGGGGCGACAAGTGTCGTGGTTTACTGTGGCCAGATGCCTTCACAAAGGTGGCTTATTCACCCGCCGTCCGAAACGCTGCATTCCGTTGACAGCTCGCCATTGGCGGCACTGTTTAGAGTGGTGAAAAGAGCACAAAAACTGGACACCTGATGAATAGAGTCGCGTCCTCTGCACTGATGAGAGTCGTTTCAGTACCACAAGCGATTCTCAATGCCAGTTGATTTGGAGAGGAGTTGGAACACTGTTTCATCCCAGTAACATAATAGAAAGAGACCATTATGGTGTCCTGGAGTTCAAGTCTGGGGAGACATTATGGTAAACAGATGGACTGAGCTCCACGTTTTCGACAGAGGTTCTGTAACCGGAGATCGCTATTGTCAGGAGGTAATCCTTCCCCATGTACGTCTGTTCCGAGGGGCCATATGAGAGATTTTATTTTTATGGATGAAAATGCACTGCCACATTGGACTCATACTGTTCAACAGCTACTGGAAAGTGAAGAAATCACCCGAATGGATTGGCCGGCGTACTTTCCTGATTTAAATCCCATTGAACATGTGTGGGATTCTTTGCGGAAACGCATTGCGTTCCTATTGCATCCCCCGGGGAACACGTAGCAACTGAAACAGATGCTGTTTGAGGAATGGGCATACTTACCACAAGAATTGTTGGACAATCTGGTGCTGAATAGGGGGAAACGGTGCGAAGCAACCATTGTAGTAAGGGGAGGGCATATCCCATACTAAGGAACATCTGATTGTTATTGTTCCTTTTGGACAGATGATCTTATGCAGGGATACTGTGAGTTCAAAAAAGCCTATTTTTTTATTCCATACTGTATACATTGTATTCATTTTTGTGCAACTATGCTTTCGTCATACGTTAAGTACAAAATGATGTGTCTCATGTCTGAATTTCAGGTCCCTCAAATGACTTCTCGAGGAGTTATGGCAGAAAAACCACCTGTTGCTTAGGTTTTGCACACCAGTGTACATAGAGGAATACTGTTTAAAAATTTTTTTAATTATAATGTTTTATTCAAAAAACTGAAACACAATTTTCTCACTCTTTCATTCAATACCCGCTGGCATTGAACCCGATTCATGAGCCCCCTGAACAATTTTAGGAAATACTGATATAAAAAATTAGCGGTTTCTTTCTCTTTATCCCTAAGAGCTAGATGCTTTTAGATTTACGCCTAAATATTTAGGTGTCTGAATTTGTGATTGCATACATATTTCTTTTGTTTTCTGTGAAGAACTTTGTAAGGAATACGCGTTCAGCATACTACCAATGTAACAGTTTTCCTTCCAAGGGAAAAGTTTCGCAAGTTTTATGTTGGCTATTAGTAAAACTTTCCTTCATTTTAATTGTACGAATTGGAATGTTTTTCTGGAACCATTAAGCGACCCGTTCTCTTCATAGTTCTATAATTTACAGTGTTTTAATATTTTCACTGAATTTTTAACAATGTTCACTAGTTATGTTTTATCGCATTTTTTTAATTAAACTCACCTTATATTCTCATACAGAATGCCTCATGTTAAAACTTTTACATTTCCTTCAATACTTCAATTCTGATAATCTATTTGTCATAAATCTGTTCACCCATTTTAATTGCAGTACGATGCTATCTGAATATTTATCAGTCCCCTGCTTGTCAAGATGCTCTATATTTTTCTATTTTATGTATTGTTAACTGATTTACTTTTATGAATGTAACTTCCAATTAAAAAAGGTTTCTTTAATGTTATTTTGTAGTTGTCAGGGCATCATAAATTTACTTTCCGTTTTCTTATTGAAACTTAATTATGATAAATTATGCAATCTATACGTTACAGCTTCTTTGCTTAAACTTTGTTTAAACTTTACCCATTTCTTATCTATTAATGCATTTCTCCTTGTTCAAGCAATGGAGCCCTT
Source organism: Latrodectus geometricus (assembly GCA_026290005.1). Classification (NCBI taxonomy): domain Eukaryota; kingdom Metazoa; phylum Arthropoda; class Arachnida; order Araneae; family Theridiidae; genus Latrodectus; species Latrodectus geometricus. The sequence goes on from JAPDSC010164453.1 coordinate 7,742, forward strand.
GATAATAATAAATTAATTTTCCCCAACAATTTTGAAATTTTTCTTACAGGAGAGTTCGTTTGGTAGATCTAAGAGGATGGGGGAGGACTGGTATGGGAAAAATTGTATGAGGGAGGGCTTGTATTTTCACTTTTTAACCAGGTTTCTTAATTGTTACATTGTTATCACTTAAAAAATTAAGTTACTATCTTTATTTAATTTGCTGCATTTTTTACATATTAGTATTTTACTTTGCTTATAAAATGAAATTCTTGATTAAACAAATAAACTTCCGACAGAAACTTTGCTGAAAATTTAAAGATTTTCGCATAAACCATATTTTAAATGTTACATGACTACACCACAAGACCATTAAGATAAAGGATTTCAAATTGTGAGCATAAATATATTTTTGTATTGTTCTTAATGTACTTTTTGTTGCAAAGCACACTTGAAATACAATTTATACCAAATATAAGAATTTTTTCTTTCTTTTCTTCAAAATTTGTATTTTAACAGATTGCCATTGTATTAATATTATTAACATGAAAATATAAAATTAAATAATTTGTGGACTCAAAAATTTAAAATATATGAATGGGATTATTATTCGAGAAAGACTCGACTCGTTTATTTATTTAATTTGTGAATTTGTTTGTTTGTTTCTTGGTTTCAGATCAATGTTCGAGAATTGATTTGACTAGGATTTGTAGTTAAAAGTAAATTCCAAATCACTAGAAATTTCCATGCCTAAATTAAATGGAACCCACGAAATAGAGAAATGAATGTCAATGGTAAGTCCTGAACGTTGTCAAAACAGTTAAAACCACTATCAATTACTTGTCAGCTTAGTCCTCTTTCAAAAGGGAAGTAGATTTCACTACTGAACAAATTGATAAGTAATTATAATTTATTCTGCTTCTAAAGATTAATACACTTGAAATGGCAACACAATCTAATATCAGCAATTTATTATAATAAACATTTTTCTACTGCTTTTAAAATAGTGATGTTATTAAAAGCTACATGATAATTATTTGCACTAATGGAATTTCATTGAATTATTATGTTCAGTTAAAATTGCAGGTGAAGCATCTGCTGATAAATTGCAGAGGAAGCTTGCTGAGGATCAATGTAAAAATGTAACAAAATTTATATTAAATTTACTTAATGATTTAGATATTTATTTTGATTTGTTAAATAAAAAAATAACAATCAAATTAAGTAAACGAAAGAAATTTGTTTTCCCAAACAACCAGGCGAAGATTAATTTTCATTGCTTGCATTATTATTCAATTCTTTTAAATTTGATCTTTTTCGGAAACAGTTCTGAGAAAACAAATGAATGGAAGTGTAAATATATCTGTAGCCAATTTTAAAGAGGATTTGGCATTAATCAGATTAGGGTGATCTTTTAATTTTTTTCGGAAGAAATTTATTACGCTTTTGGAACTAATTTCAAAGTATTCTTTATTTATCATGTCAAATTACATACTATGCCAACAATATGTATCAAACAAATATATATTGTGTTTTTATGAAACAAAATATGCTTTTAACACTATGCATTTAGCAAGATATTTGTGTACGAGAAAACATTCAGTTTTAGCATCTAAATATATAGCAAAATTTAATTTTTTTTGTACACTTACGTTTAATTAAACAATAATTTAAAACATGCATTAAATGCTAGAAATAAATTAGCAAACTGTTACTTCGATTTATCTCCTAAAAATAATGCAATATCTCTCATGGTTGAGGGGAAAAATACTATTCACAATGCATTTTACATCTTACAACTCAATGTAAAAGAAATTTAATATAAATGAACATTAATAAACAGACACATATATAGTGTAAGAAATTTTTGTACTTAAAAATTAAATGTGAGCTTAATTAACCTTTTATTATTGTGGTAAGAATTCTTCTAAAACTTAGAAATTATGAACGAAGCTTAAATTTAATATTTAGTAGCCTTAAATTAAAATTCCAATATGCATGTTAAAAAGAATCTACTTGTTAAATCATGTGATTGTGACCCAAATTCGACATCTTATGTTTATATAATATTAAATTAAAAATTCTGTCCATAATAAATAAGTAACATAATGTAAAATTGAGTATTGTTAAATGAAAATGAAATTCTTGACAAAATTAATCTGGGAAATACATATTCTTATGTAAAAATTTTAGTTGAATTTGATACCATAAGGATAAGTGAACAAAATAATATTATTGCTGTTTTAAATCATTAAGTTATCACGAATTTTAAAAATGGAAATGAAATCAAGACTTACAGAAAAATATGAATAAGAACAAATTTAATTATTTAATCAAAAAGAATAATACAATTAAAATTTATTTAGCAATTTAAGTAAGAATAAATTGCATTAATTAAAACTACGAAATTAGTTTTGAATTTAATAACTTATCTGCAAAAATTGCAAGTAGACAGGAGTTAAATATGTGGTCGAGGTTAAATAAAGCTAGTAAAAAATTTCCAAAAAATTTAAAAATCAATATTCGTGAGTAATTTAAAATTTCAATTACTTAACTATCATTTTTCAATATACGAGACAGTAGAAAGAAATGAGTTTAGTTCTTGCCTCTCTGATGTGCAAAGTCTTCAGATCTTTAGTCATTCTTCGTCAATTTTATAATATTTAATAAGAAAAGTCTCTCTGAAAGTTTTTTCTTTAATATTTTAAGAGTTTTTATATTATGTAATCTTATTAAGTTTTTTTTTATTTAGGATAAAATAGTTTTTCTTGATCGTACTTAATGAGTTTTCTCTTTTCCTTTTAACTTATCCTATATAATTAAGGTTAGACTTTAATTACACAAGCTAATTAAAAGACTCTATATAAGGACATAACTTAAAAAGAAAAAGCTCATTTAATATGAACACGAAATGAATTACTCAAGAAAGACTTTAGAAATTTGATAATATCATTACATTCTTTTTCTAACCAACATAAAACTGGACTCCAAAATTACAAAAACTATTTGCTAAATTATACTAAATTATTTAAATTAACTAAATTATTTGCTAAATTATTTATAATATGAGCTAGTTAAAATACTTAAGTTTCGTTAAACGTTTTTCCAAGAACTGGTGAATTTTCTGTAAATAAATTAGTAAACAATAATACTATATTAGTAATAAGAACAAGAATAATACTTTATTTTCATTTATTTTAAGAAGTTGTTATAGTTTTATTACTGACTTAGCAAATTTTCATTTTCTTTAAAAGATGTTGGAATAAGTGTGATATATATTCTTGATATTTATGTTTTTTTTGTCTTTTATGTATCTTATCTTATATCCTAAATAATATTCTTTCTTACATTACTTCGGATTTGAGGTACTTTGGGATTACCGCAGACAATATTTCTGTCTAAATACTTATGTTTCTAATGATATCAATTCTAATCAAAATAAAAGTATTTTGCAGTAACTTCCAAATTAAATTAATTTATATGCTAAATATAATATTTGATCAGAAATAAATATTCATGTTTTCGAAAAATTAAAAAAAAACATGCATCATTATTTAAAAACCTGAATTTTATTTTCGTGTAATATAGTTTTTGTATCATAAATTAATTGTTTTACAAAAACATTGCAAACCTTAGTTAATAAATTACCTTTTATATTAATTTGTAAATTATTTTTATTAATTGAAATAAATCATATTGTAAGGTAAATATCTGTAACATTTTTGTTTATTATTATTTTATAATTGCATTCAAACAATTAAACTTTAGATTTACAACGAACTCCCACTTTCTAATATGTCTTTAAAATTTATATCAATCTTCGTTTTAAATATCATAATAACATTGAATAAAAAGTTTATAATTTTTGTAAAAAAAAAATATAGCAAATTAAATACATGAAAATATTTTAATTTATAAATGTTTGAAAATATTAAACATAATACGTAAAAATACCTGACACATAAAAATATGAAATTCCCGTAATTTAATTCACATAAACTATTCTTTAAGTATATTCTTGCCTGAAGCATATATCTTCATTGAAACTTATTTTCTAAGAGTTGATAAGACTTATCTTTCAAAATGATAACCTCCGGCAAAATTCGAGATAGATGGATACAGGCTAATAACAAGCATAAAACTTTGTTAAAATAAATGATATTTGTTCTTAAAACCTTCAAACTATCTTACAGATTAATGCATTTATAGATAATAATTAAAATTCATGAAAAAATGAGATTTTTAAATAGCCTTATATACATTTAATCTTTGTTATTGTGATAGGTATTAAGCCATTGTAATTAAAATTATTTTTTATTATAAATCTATTCATAAATATGATTACATATGAGATTAATAATCTCTGCTAAATCACACGCAAAATAAAAATTAGTCTATATTTACTATTTTTCATTTACAATGTGTTCAATAACCACTACAAAATCAGTAGTATTTGGAAAAATTGTCAAGTCGAAATAAAATATATGTGAACACTAATTGGTGAATATAAAATATTTGAATATCTTTAATTTCAATAAATTATTATAAAATTTTCAAGTAATGAAGAATAAATTAAGCCAACTAGATTTTCTTTACAAACAAAAAATATATATTTTAAATATTAACAAATCATTCGCATAATTTTGACTGATTTCCATGTGAAACAGTTTCAAATAAACAGTTTTCGATTTCACATAATGCTCATTGGATATCTGTGCTGTTGATTACATAACATAACGTGTGCTATTAAAAACACAACATGTTGAAAGAAAGAAATATTTCTCAAAAAAATTTTAATCGAATTATGACAGTATTTTCTTTGAAAATTTACTAAAATATGCTCTTCTCAAATAGCAATCTGATATTCTTTATTTTTTATGTGAAGAACGATATCAACTGCATGAATATAATCTGTAGAAAAATATCTACATTATTAGACTGATGTTATTAGTATACAAAATGTCTCTATTATCAAAAATTAAAAAATAATTTTTATATAGAGCATTTTTAAATTTTAGGGAGAAAGCTTAAGATAATCAAGTTTCATTGTTGTAAACCATTTTTAAACTAATTACCCAACAAGTATGTTGATGATTATATAAATAGTTAATGCTTCATTATTTACTCATGAATTAATAAATTATAAAAGTTAATTGAAAATTTATATTATGAATTTATATAACTGAATTTATATTTCTGTAAAAATATTTACTTCAATTATAATGTATTAATGGTACAAATGTTTGCTAGTTATACAAATATTAGGTAATTTGTATACAATATTTTTGATATTTTGTTTATTTTATTGCTTTAATATACTTAATATTAGATTATCTTATACCATATTGATTAGTTTAAGAAATTTCGTAATCAATTTGGCCATATTTATTTTTATTTTTAGATTTTACAAAATTCATTGAAGAAAACCTTTTTTTCACACAAACCATGAATCATTAATCGAATAGCACGTATCCATTTTTGAATATTGCTGTATAACTATTTGAATATTTTTAAATATTTTTTTGAATATTTATAATCTAAAAAAGTACCCTACCCTTTGTATATTACTAGATATGCAATTGAAATAATTACGAATATTCAAACCAATGTTTATAGTTATTGATATTTAGGGACATTATAAAATGCTTTTTATAGGTATTATTGTTATTTTTACTCTTCTTTATATATTGCCTTACATCACATAAATTTTTTATTTAATTTCATAATAAATCTTTGTGGGAACAAAGAATTTTTAAATTAAGCTCAATGGTTCAACAGCCTCAAGTGGGCCAAGGCCTGAAGTGCCCATACTGTTTTCATGATTGAGAGGACCGCCTACTCTGCCTAGTGGTTAGCATGCCTGACTGCGGATAGGAGGTCTGGGTTCGAATCCCGGTTTGGGCATGGATGTACTTTCTCTCTCTCTCTATCCTGTTTTCTTTACTTGTATGAATGGTTGCCTACCTTATAAATGGGTACCTATGGCATGTGTGTTCAGAAGTCAAGTCAGTCTTCTGCCCTTGTGGTTCCTCTCCAAAAAAGAAGCTGTATACTACCCTATGAAAGATCTTCTGGACCTGGTGTGGGCTTTCCGGCACCAGGGGGATAAGAAACAACTACATGATTGAGGGGGGTGCAAAGCATATTATGCAGTTAGGCTGTCAGCCTAACGTGAAATTCCCAGTGTTTCTTCCCAAGCATGATTAGTACTCAGTTTTATTGACTCACTGAAAGAATGAGAGTGCTAAGACTATCTTTCCCAACCTAAGAATAAATCCACGCATCTGTGTGGATTTATTCGCAGGTTTTATTTTTGAAGGGCGAAGCGCTACCTACATACCATCAGGCTGCACCAGTTATCAAATTTCAGATTTTTTTCAGCAGAATAGAACTTTTTGTCTAATTTCGTCATTTGATTTTGTGCTTTAATCACTGCTTAGTATTAAAATGGATCAGATTTGACAATACATAGATAAGTAAATTATTTTCAAATTTTTATGCAACAAATTTCAAATTGTTCTGGTTTCAAATAAGGTACGGAATTTTAATTTAATTCTTTAAAAGGTAAAAATAAACTAGATTGATAAAAGCGAGGCATATAAGAATACACAAATTTATTCGGGAAGCTAATGTAACTTTGGAAACAAAAGAACAAACATTTTTACTCATTTCACTTCTTTTTTAATAATCTAGCAAATTGAATATTCAAAGATATCTGTAGATTTATTAATTTCATTATATATATACAACATTTATGAGCACACAAATTAATCTAATCGCTTATACACATTTAAATTTTTCTGCAAATTTAAATAATTGCATTTTTCTACATATGGATAATTGTTTTTTTCTAAAATGTTTTATTATTAATTTCTATATTGAGTAATCTTTCATATGAAAAAATACATACAAAAACTGTTGATGTATCAAATAAAAAAAACAGAGAATGTGTTCTCAATCAATAAATTCCCAGCAATAATTGCACTCTGATACAATTTTCCAGTCATTACATTTGACACTCTCGGCACAAGTAATTTCATTATTTTTTTTAAAATTATTAATGTATCCTAAAAAAATATTTGTATATTATACAAATATTAAAACAAAAATGTTCCTAAATTTTTTTTAAATTAATCGAAAAATACATAAAATTTATATCACTCTTGGGTAATGTAGAGATGTTTTCTTTAATTTCAAAAAATATTTTATAATTCAAAATATTCAAAAAAGATTTTGTTATGGTGATAATACTAATATTATTTCTCTCTTATTTTAAATAAACTTTGTATTTATTATTTATTTCTATTATTTTGTGTGTGTGAAAGTGCAATGACTTACATATGGATTAATAAATATAGTTTATTTACGTTAAACTAAAATAATTAGCATTAATTACATAAGAAATTAAAACTAAGTAACATTTCTACCAATTATAATGTAAAAAAGCTAATTAAATTTTTTATAGTAACATTTTATAAAAAATAATATTTCTTTTATTATAGCTAATAGAAAAATAAAAATATTATTACGATTTCCTTGTTTACCAAGTAAATATTTTGCTATATTTGTACAGTTAGATACAGTTCAATTATTTTTATAAAGTATGCGTGATACTGCTCATTGATAGCCTAACAGGACATATCATTTTAAGGGGTTTTGCACCTATAGTGCTATTGCTTATAACAAAAGATTTCTCATTTTATAGATAGTGAGCCGTATTCACATGTAACAAAGCTAGACGCACTGAAAACCTCCAAGCATCAACATTGTTGATGCATGAAGAAAGTAGGAACTTGAGTATATCTTTTCCCTTTTTCAATAGTGGCTAACATGAAAAGGACCATTCTTCCTAAAAAGCGCCTTCTTAATTTGGTGATTCCATGCTTCTGAAAGGTAGAATGAACCATATGTATTATATTAAACTCAATGGCCCGACAGCCTCATAGGGCCCAGGATTATAAATGTTCATAACTGTTTCTCTGATCATAGGATGCGAAGCATATGACTTGGTTAGGTGATCAGCCTAACGCAATACTCCCATATGAAAAGCTGAGCCTAACATGCCTAACACAAGGACAGAACCTTTCTTTGAAAGCGTGAAGAGCAACATATATATATATATATATATATAAATATTCATAAATAAATTAATATATTAATATATATATATATATATATATATATATATAAATTAATAAATTAATTAAATTAGGAATATTAAATAATAGAGAAATTAAATATGATAAGAAAATTAAATAGTTAAGCTATACTTTTTAAAAAACGTGCTATTAATTAAATTAATTTACATCACAAATGGCACTGAAACAGATTTTATTAGTTAGAGAAAACATTCCGACTGAGAAGTTTGTAAGAAATATGGTTATTTCGACCTTGATAATAAAACATACTTCAACTTCCAAAAAAACATTTAGATGAATTGAAAAAAATTACAACATAATATCAGTTGCAAATGATAAATGTTTCAACTTGAATAATGTATCATCAAAATAAAATGAAAAAGAGAGTGAATTGAACAGTGCTTAAAACAGTGTTTATTGCTAGTCTGAACAACATTAATATAACATACCATTTCATTTTTGTAAATAAATATTGCTGCTCAGTTATTAATAGATGTTTTAAAATACACCATTTACTACATTTTTATAAGCAAATTTTAAAAGATTAATGGATTCTTAGACTTTTGAGAAAAAGAAATTACTACCTAATATGAATTCCGTGCATAAATTTGAAACAAATATTTTTAGCGATGTGATTTAACACAACTTATTTCCCTGATTAATACTTTACATATATTTCTATACATTGTGTACATATTTTATACATATAATTGTTATTGTTTTAATAATGAAGGCACAGCATAAAGTTTATCATAATAAATGCTAAAATAACTTGTTTTGAATTATTTGTTTTTAATATTCTAAAAAAATAATTATTAAAACACGTTTTATTTGTGTGATTCTTTTGAATCTTTTTGCGATATTTAAATATTCGTATTTTATCTTACCTACAATATTTAATAATGTTACATTTATTTACATGACTTGATTCAAAAATATGCTTCAAATGGCAAAACCGAAGTAACTGATAACAAATATCAATTATTAATAATTTTAACACGCCAAACATAAAATATTAGTACATTTATTCTTACACCATTTTCCTACATTTACTGGACAAATGTTTACTGTTAATTTAAAATATTCAGAATAAGCATAAGGAGAGATTGGATCCTTAGGGCTTGAGGAGTTAATTTAGTAGGAGAATTGAAAAAACCCTAACAAAGCCCTTGATTATAAAAACTTTTTTATCATTGAAAATTTTATAATCTTTTATATAAAAAAACTTATTATCTGTGATACTAGGTAATTGTCTTTGACTATTTAAAGGTTAGAATTTTTTCGCAATGAAGATTAACTTTTTTTAAAAATGAAATCATTTAATTTATTAGCGAAATTTTATATTTATATAGAATAGGATATTGAAAAACCCCATCCTATTCCAAAGTGATTCAACGTTTATTCTTATATAAAAAACAATTTATTTTTTAATCAAAAATACAAAAACTAGAATTTGCAGCATACGAATTTATACTTTAACAATATATTATACATTATTATTTGACCCCAGATTGTACAATTACATAACTCAATCATGCTCAGTATACAAATAAAAATTTACTATCCCTGTTCGTGTTAAATTATCTCGAGGGATTTTCAGAATAAAATTATAAAGTGTTGCAGAAGATTAAATGAAAAATAGTTTTTGGAAAAAAAAAACATATATATAATGCTTTTGTTATGGAGATAGGCTTGTCAAAACATGAAAACAGTTTTAAATACGGCTTAACAATAAGACAAAATTCTACGATTATAAAAATGAATTACCACCTTGTCATATAAAATGTTCAAATTATTATTTTGCTACTAAGCAATGCTCGAGTTTAATTAGCTTTTATAAAGTAAATTTGTGTCAAGACACGTCATTTTGTTAATGAAAGTGACACATCTTAAAATGAGCTTATGTTAGCTTAATTAAATTAATCTACCATTAATTTCTGATTAAAAGCATCATTCAACTAGAAATATATATGAAAAGTATGATCAAGTATTATTAAATTATTATTATTTGAGCAATTATTTAATATGAATATTCTATATGTAATTCATAGATAAATGCTATTGAGAATTAAATTGTATACATCGAAAAAGCTTAACAAGAATATAATAAGATATATTTAATTTTATTTAGATTTATTGAAAGTTATAGAGCGGAGTTTTATTCTATACCAACATTTATCCAAACCACAAATGCATGAAAATGCTGCTATAATATTCTATATATAGGAAGCACACACATTTAATAAAAAAAATAATATTCAACAATTATAGGAAAATATTCAAGAGCCATTAAAGGTTATTCTCAAATTTGATAAAGACAAATAAAAGTACTCTTTGATAAAAAATAAAATTTTAATTATTTATGAATAAAATGAAAATATATATACATGACAGTGCAAGTACAAGGTATTTTCAACTAATGAAACTGAAAGTAAATATTTTTCTGACTGGGAGAACTATACCCACACAGTATTATGCAAAACAGTATTATTCCACTTAAATTATTATGCAAAACAGTATAATTGAGAACAGTTTGGAAAATAAAAATGCACATATTATAGCCTATTTATGTGTTGAAAGAAAGAAATACACCAAGCACCAAATGGCTTATATCCAAACATTTGGAACAAAATAAATTTTTTTCCCTGTTTTTTTAAATAATAACTAGCAAATAAAATGAGGCAGTGGTGGCTTGGTTGGTTAGGGTATAGTTCTCATTACCAAACGGTGGTGAGTTCGAATCCCGGCTAAGCCGAAAATCCGACATGTTCACTAAGGGTGACTGGAGTACGTTAAATATGTCTAGTCACAATGTCTTCCATGTTCCCATTCCAAATTAATACTACTGGTGGTGGCTGGAGCCAGGCTTTGAGTCTTCATAGGTTTTAATCTCTAAATTGGAAGATTCAGGTGGTGCTGCCATCTATGAGCCAAAAGTCGTACTTCCGCCTTCGTATGAGGGTGCTCTATTAGAAAACGGAAGACACTCCCTTTCTGACTTCATTCGCCTAGTCTCTCTGACCAAGTCTGTTGCCAAGTGTCGTTAACAACAACAACATATGAAATGGAAATCTTTTTAACTATATAAAGAGCATGCTGTTTCCATTTAGTCTATGGTAAAATGCCAAAAACATGCGTGTTTTAATCATGTGGGTCAGTAAAAATTGTTGGGTCTTTGTTGGCCGCATGGTTTTTTATCTTGTTTGTAAAACTAAAACAATTTATAATTGCATCAAGTATATTTAAGAATTTAGTTTTTACTCAGTCACAATTTTTTACTAAACAGAAATTCGAAGTAAAATAATTTAATTTAGGAAACAAAATCCAATATTATAATCCTATTTGATTTAAAAAATGTTGCATGTATTTTTAGATAAATTATATTTTCTTCTAAAGTTGAGAAGAATCTAAAGAGAAAAATTCTAGTATTTGAAATTTTCTGTAAACCAGTGAAATGTTTTCATTATGCAGGGAAATGCTTAAGCGTATATTTCATTTGACTTAGCAATTCATTTAATAGGAATTTGCAGGAATGTTTTCTAAACTTATAATGACATCTTAAATGACCTCACTTATGATGTTTCATGTGCAATTTTAAGGACTGAGTATATTTATTAATGCGTTAAATTTGTTCTGGTATATATTATATTCCACTTTAAATTATTTTATTTTTGCTGAATTAAAAGTATAACAGCGATCAGTTACTCTTAATAACTGAATCCAGCTTTTTCTAAGTATACATAATTTTCTCATGTTAAAGTTAATGATAGTTTCATTTGTAGAAATATTCTTTTTAATTAATTTTGATTTCAAATAACTAATGAATTGTTTGATGTAATGGAAATTTGAGTAATCTGAGTTTGATGACTTCAATCATTAATTTTATCTGGTGATTTAAGCATTAAGAATAATTTTATATGAATGAATGGGTGAAACATGTATTAAAATAGCCAGTAAACCATGTTTATAGAGGAATAAGAAAAATAAATGAAATATTTTTCTGTATCAGAAATTTATTCATGTGAATGAAGCAAGATTAATGGTTGATTTAATATCATGTAATATACAAATAGTCAGATTCAAAAACAAAAGTATTTTGTAAAAGCTGAAATAAGATTTTTATGAAAATTGAAAATGCTTGTCTTATAACTAATGCTTGTAAAAAATAAAGTTTTATGTAAATCAGGAAAATTAACTTTAATGAATTTGTTTACACGTTTTATTGTTATTAAACTTTGAGACTATAAATTTTTTGTAAATGTTTATGCAAATTCCATTTGAAGTTACTGCGGAATTTAATAGAAGAATAAATTTTTAATCCAATTGGATAACAAAATAATTTGCATGGTCTATGTTTTTCTATGAATTTAGAGGATTCATTGATTATGTTGTTTTATATAGCCTTATTTGGAAATCAATCCATATAAATAAGGCAGTTCACCGCATCACGAGGATAAAGAAAATAAAATCAAATAAAAAAGAAGCAATTGAAAAAAAAGATTGAACATTTGAAACGCAATAGGAAATCGTTTAAAAGGAGCAAGCCAAATCAAGAGTATAATTGTTGGGAGTTCATGGGAATTCTGACTTCCCAATAAAGTTTGGTGATGGCCCTATTTTTCTGAGAATTCTTATTTAAATCATTTCATTTAAATTTTCTTTAAACCATTACACATTCAGATTCATGGTCAGAATTCAATTTGTCTGTGTTCCAAATTGGATACATTTTGGGAAAAAATGCTCTCATATTGTATAAATGTTTTGTTAAACAGTATAGATATCTTGTTAGGAATATTTGTTACATGTTAGGAGGACCAGTTAGGAAAATTTTCTACTGTTTCTTTTCTCGGTATGTTGCAAAATGACTTCCAATTTATCTTGTTCATCTATGATTTTAATTTTGATAAATTAGTCGAATCATAGTAATTTATTTCATTGTATTTTTCCAACGACATTCTTCTACAGTAATTCGCGTGGTGTCACGGGTGCTATTTCTTGGTTCATAGTGGTTTCATGTTTTGGTATAAACTCCACATTTTCATTACCCGCTGTTCCAATGTGTTATAGAGTTTTTTAAAGGACGATATTTTTTGAAATATTTTAAAGACGTTTATGCATTGTTTGATTTAGGTTTTGATTTCAGTTTCAGAGCAATAATTATCTGTTATTGCTTTTATTGCTGAAATGAAATCCACCAATAGTATCACTTTAGAGAATGTTTTAGTTTTTGTTTCCAAATGCTCTAAAGCTAGGAAAGCAGCGTTGATTTCTGCATAAAACTAGACATATGAAGACCAATAGGATTACTCTTGGTGAGTAGTTTACAAAACATGCCAATTCTTGACATGTTATACATATGGGATCCGTCTGTAAAATGTCGCAACCGTTAATTCTCTGTATATTGTTCGTTGATAGCTTATAACGAAGTCACCTCCAGCTTTTACAATATTTATTTTCTTCAAATTTGAAGCAAGGAATTTGTTTGCATAATTCCCAATTAATCAAGTAGATTGATTAAATTAATTATCTTTCGATATATATGTTATAATCAAGGTCTTGGAATGTCTTTTTGCATATTTCAACAGCGAAAAATTGGGATTTAAGAGTGATAGGTAGTTGTTCCTGTAAAAACTCTACTTTGAGTGAAGTCAACATTTTGACAAAGGTTTCGAACGTTTGATTTTGAATAGCAACTCAAATAGTATCTATACCCTTTTAACCTTTAACCTCTCCAGGCCGCTGTGGCATAGTTGGTTAGGGCGTCGTTCTCATTACCAAAAGATAAGGAGTTCGAATCCTGGCTTATCCAAAGGTCCATCGTGTTCACTAATGGCGACTGGGGCACGTAAAATATGTCGGGTCGCAATGTCCTCCATGTTCCCATTACAAATTAATACCACTGTGGGTGGTTGGAGCCAGACTTTGGGTCTTCACTGGTTTCAATCTCTAAATTGGAAGATTCAGATGGTGCTGCCATTTATGAGCCAAAAGTCGCACTTCCACCTTTGTATGAGGGTGCTCTATTCAAAAACTGAAGACGCTATCTCTCTGACTTCCTTCACCTAGTCTCTGATGGGCGGGCTTGGCGTTGCCAAGTGTCATCAAAAACCACAACCAACTTTAATCTATGTAGAATATAGATTGGAGGTTAAATGTGTATAGATACTATTGAAGTTGTTTAAACTTATAAAATTTCCATAAAAGATACTAGTATTGATTATTATTCCATTTAATTTGTACGCGGTTTGTGCAATGCAGTTCGTATCTTCAAATGAGAACATTATCACACATTGTATGTATTGCTTAATTGTAAGAAAGACATATTTATTTGATTAGTAATATATAGAAATTAATATTTTTTAACTAAGTACTTTAATATAATTTGAAAGGAAACCTAGTTTTTATGCAGCCACATTAAGAAACTATCAACAAAAGTAATATAAAGCAATATTTTTGTCAGGGGAACATTATGTATGGTTTATAGATAATTGTGTGGAATTGAAAAAAAAATATCTTCGTAATTAACTGAGAAGAGTTTCACATTAAATTTTGATAAATTTCCTTTCTAGTTTGTCACTAAAACAAAACAAATAATATCAATGAATAATTGTTAACCAAGATACAAGAATTGTAAAATAGAAAATTTTTCTGAATTTAAGAGTGATTTATTCTTAAATTAATTATGAGAAAGGGCAATTACCAATTGTTATGAATTGCAGGCACTATATTACATTAAGTATAAAATTATTCCTTCTGAAAATGAAAGGTGCATAAATTAATAATTCCACATAATTTATTTTGTGATATTTATTTTCTATATCTTCTTATCCCAAATTGATATATATTCATTTATGTGACATAATTTATGGGCCTTTTAACTAAAAACAAATTAAAAACTAAGATGAAACGACTTTAATCAGAGACATCTGGAAGAACGTAATGAGCTTGGAATTTTAACAGCTATGTTTTTGTCTAAAACTTGGATGTAGAGAATAGTTTAATGAATTTTTAATCTTATAAAGAGAATTTAAATTATAACTTATGGAACATTTTAATGATCAAAATATGGAAAGAATTATTTAATTAAATTATAAAATAATTTAAGAAGTCATTAGATTTATTTCTTATCCAAATGCATGTAAAGAGAGAAATAAGATATATTAAGTATTTTATTATATCTAATTTTAAATTGAAAGATATTTAATCATTGAATAATAAAATATTTAATCTTCATATTCTAAATTGAGAAGGCATTTTAGAGTTTAAGGGCTGCCAATAAATAATCGGCAAACTGTTAAATCACGATACATATAATTATTAAAAATTTATTTTTTAGCAGAAAATTTTTTACGAAATGTTTGAAATATAGTGTAAAAGAGAAAACTTTTTCAAATTTGTTCTCGAAAAATATTTTCCCTTAGTGTTATCCCACATGTCAAAATTGTCGGTGAAAAATATTTATGTTTTTTAAACCATAAAATGTAGTTTGGAGAATGTCATACATTATAAATGCAAAGCTTAGAAGAAAACATGCTAACTACCAAGAAAAAAAAAGCATTAAATTTTCTAAAACTATTTCATGAGGTATTTTGTTAAATGTTTCCTGTTTAAGCAATACTTATTTCTTAAACAGGAAACTATTTTCTGAAAATATGGATTCAATTTCAAATATCTATGCATTTTTTTAAAAATTATTTTCGGGCAAATTTGTAATATTTTTTTGATATCTCGAATTAACTCACAATATTGTTAAATTTGTTCTGAATTTCAATATATAGCTTTGATTGAAAGTGATATAGATAATACAAACTCAAACATTACAGCCAAATTAATGTGTGTCTTTTATAGTCTATCTTATTTCTTAATATATTTATGATGTTGCAAATATATATAGCAATTAGATAATGTGTGATTCTAGATAATATATGAAAAGTTTATATAAAACATGAAATTTATTTATTTTTAATAACATAATTAATATACATAAACTTTAATAATATAACTAATTATTATGAAAAATATAATATAAATATTAAGAAAAATATAATTATCTTTTAATTATACTTTTCATAATTGAAAGCTAAATACTGAATAAGCTAAAATAGGGAAAAAATACACACAAAGGCACAACACTAAGTGAAAAATATAATATTTTTTTATAAACATCATAAAAGCAAGAATAATAAATTTAAAATGAAAAATATTCCTCTTTGAAAATTATGCTTCAGATTTATAAGAGACTTTCTATTTCAAATGATTTTTCCTGTTCACAAAAGACATACGTTTTTAATGACGACAAAAAAGTAAGCAATATCAATATAAGAGTGTTTGATTTATCATGCAATGTATTTATTGCAAAGGAAATTATATGATTTTTTGCTTTCATTTGAAGTTTTAGTGAAATAGTTTTATTGACAATGTAAAAAGTATTTTTTATTATTTAATTATTCAAAATAAACAGAATTTCTACTATCCGCAATTAATGGCATATAAAACAGTATCATTTTGCTTAATAAGAATAAATTTTTGAGTTGAGCTAAGAGTAAGAGATTTTTTTAATATAAAATAGAACCTAAAATCCACTTTCATCAGAATAGTATTTTAACAACACACGTAGATAATGAAAATTTATATTTATAAGTAATTTACATTTATCATAAGTTATTACAACTAAAGAATCATATAAGTTATTATTATTATCACATATCTTAATAAAAGGATGAACATGATTTTAGAATCAAATGTAAATGAAGCAAAAATCAATAGATTTAGTGAGAAAAACAACTTCAATTTAAAAATTAAAGTCCTTTACATAAACTTTTATAATTATTAATAATTTATACTTATCACTTGTTATTTAAAAGAAAAAATAATAAAAATAAACTATAATTATATAAATATCTTGAAAAGGTATAAATGTTATTGTTAAAATCAAGTATAAATGAAATAAAAATCAAGTGACTCGTGAAGAAAAATAACTGTAATTTAATGTTAAAATTACTGTAGATTTATATACCATCTAAATTTATTTTTAAAGAAAATATTTTTAATGTTCGATTCTGCTCAAGTGATATGTTTTGAAAAAGTTATTCAAATAGAAACTTCTAAAGCTGTTAAAAGAAACAAGCTCGATGTGCCAATTATTTAATTACGTAAAAATATTGTATTAAAATGAGTTTCATGAGCATAATAAAATTTAAATTTTATTTTGTTAAAATTACTTAACGTATTTTTAAAATGCCTAACTAGCATTATATTAATATATAATGCTAGTTAGAGAAATGCAATAAAATTTGCTTTCTTTGATTATTGAAGTCTGTAAAGTTTAATTACAAAAAGTTTCTACTTAATATTATGATAAAATAAATTTATTAATTGTTTTTTCCGACATAAAATATTTCTTGTTAATTTCGTAAAATAAGTAGAATATTATTTGTTCAGAAACTTTTTATTAATAATATACATTTCCCACATAGAGTGCAACACCTGAAGTGATATTATAAGTGTTAAAAGCAACTTCAAAATCTGAAATTATTAGAATATTGAATACGATGTCATAAATGAAAATATCTCTTACTTTTTTCGAATTCTAATTAATAATTATAACTTTATTTACAAAAAATATTAATTTGTAAAACAGCTATAAATAAAAAACATTATTTTACAAAAGTTTTTGAATAATTATTTTGAATTTTTATTTCATATCAAATGTTAAATCAAACCCTGTATTAGTTTGATTTCATAATGCTAACAGATTATTTTGGTTTATAATGATTATTTTTAATGTTTTAAACGTGATATTCAGAAAAGTTAAAGTTCTAATTTTAATAGTATTTTTCATAATTTGCTTATGATATGTATACATATAATTTTTTGATATTGATAAATATTAAATGTTAAATTGACAAAAGAGAAAAATTTCATATTTTCACACGCTGTAATTTATTTTAAAAAACAAGTTTGTTTTGAAAATCGATTAAAAAATAAGTATTAAGAAAATTTTGGTACATTATAAAAAATAATCAATGGACATCAATAGCTTAGTTGGCAAAGGCATCGTTTTGATTGTCGAAAAATGGTGAGAGTTCTATTGTGGAGTCAGTTGAACATAAATCACATTCAATGTTGAAGGATGCGGAATATGAAATCAGCAACGACCACAATATTCAGAATGTGAAATAATGCTTCTGAAGACAATAGGCTAAACATGGAGCTCTTCTGCATAATTTTTGTTGACAAATGTATCCCATACATATCTCCATTAAAAGGCCACCAGACGTTATAAATTCTGTAAATATTTGTCCTATTCTAATGATAGATTAGATGAACAGAGCAAATTAAATAAAAATATTATTGGGCTTAGAGGGATTTAACATAAATTTCCACTAGAAACCAGAGGTATTAATTTCTTATAAATATTGAACTAATTAAAAGAAAAAGAAATTGCTTCTATTAATATTTAATGTTCAAACAAAGAAATTAAGAATAAATATTTTTGAATTAAATAATAAAAAGTATTGACGTTTAATTAATTTCTAATAAACTCAATTTATATGACAACTATTAGGGAATACCTAATTCACATGAACAACAAGATAAGGCTTCTCATCAATAGATGTCGCTTTACCAAAAGTTTATTGGTAAATTATTCAGAATGTATCTCACTTGCTTTTTAAAATAGTGATGAAAACGAGAAATCAGACAATATTACTTTTCGATATTGTATGTCACGTGTTTTCTCATGGCTATCGTAAATGGTTGTTTTTGTTGGCAGAATCTTAGAAGTGGTAGTTTTACGGCTGGATTTTATGTTTTAGCATGACGATGAAAGATTGCGTGTTGCAGAAATATTTTTTTTATGAACAACCAAAAATAAATTATTAGCTAAGCGTTTTTCTTCTGTTCAATCGTTAAAATACTATTTAGTTACTAGTTTCAATCTCTAAATGCAGGATAATTTTATTCAGCTTATGATATAATTATTTTAAAACACAAATGTTTCATTTTTCAACACTCATTTAAAGAGACATATATATTAATAAGACAAAAAGTTTTTCATGTGACACATAAATGCATAAAAAACTAAATTTATATATTAATTGTTCAATGCCTTCTATAATGAATTTGAATTAAACTATATTAAAATGGAATAGTTTTAAATTTTATTTCATATCATTCGTTAGAATAGTTTTATCTTCTTATAGAGATTGGGTGAAGAAAAAAAATGAAAAACAGTAGATTTTTTTTAAGAAAATTTATTGAAACTATTTGCACCCAAATCTGCTCCGTATATAGTTTAAATAGCCTACACAAATTTACTTAATAGTCAAATTTTAAACTTTTAGTCCGGTAACAAATATATATGTTATCTATTTACTTCAATGAAGGCATACAAAAAGAAAAAAATTATAATAAATTCTTATTATAATTTATTATAGTAAAAAGC
>JAPDSC010164475.1:0-45259 GCA_026290005.1 Latrodectus geometricus
CTGTGTATTGAACTATTATATTTTAGTAATTGTACATTAAAAGAAAATCTTACTGTAAACCTATAAAGCTACAGAAAATGAATTTGTTCTAAAAGTAGCATATGTCCATAATATTAAATAACAGCAAAATTACTATAATTTTCCATGTTATTTAAATTTGTCTACAGCAATAAAAAATAAAGTAACTGATACATGAATTATGTTATATTAAGTTTTAAAAAAATTGCTAACTAAAAAATAGAAAATTTTGCAAATATTTTCACAATTTTTTATTTTGCCCAAGTTGTTTCATAGTAAAAACAAATAAAATTTTGCATATAACAATAAATATCATTGCATAACATCATTAAATGAAATTGATCTAGCATAATCTGAGGAGTATAAAAAAATGTATTGAAGGAAAAGGTGAGGAATTCTTGGCAATAAATCGAAGCGTATTTTAGTGGTGCAATATAATACACAATTGCAATTTAAATTCCTTTTAACTACTAATTTGTTAGATTTCACGTTTATATATCCACCAAAATTTGATGAAAAACTTATAAAACATTCATTTGAATCTTTATGCAATTATCAAGAGCATAATACAAGGAATAGCTTCCTTCATTGATATAAAAATATGTAGGCTTAAAGATGCTACTTTCATATAATCCTTTCCATTTTAACTTAAATCAAGATTAATATTTAATAGAGAATTTATGCTAAAATAGGAAGAATGAGGCTTGATCATGGATACTAAATCAATATAAATTGATGATTTCAATTAAATTTTATAAGATGGTTCAAATCAGGTATGAAATTGAATCACAAGCTAAGGATGATAAGGAATAAAGATAAAAAGAGGACAAAAAAAGATATTTTTTAATTGTTAGAAGTGGCATACATACCTGCCTTTAAAGATGAATATTAGAAAATTAAAATAAAAAATTTTCAGCAGTAGCACATAATTCTTATAAGCCAAACTTAAATATAAGTCTTAAAAAGTATTATTAGACACGTATTTAAATTAATTTCAAATATATCATTATTTTAATATTAAAAATTTATGAAATTCATTAAGCAATAATGAAATGAAAAATGTCAAAAACAATTGACAGAATAAAACCTTAAACAGACTGATTTTTTCCTTTACTATCCTGATTTTAAGCAATTATTTTTCTATATATAGTCAAAATAGTTACTTTTTAGTTACAAAGTCGTTTTTTTAATATAGTGATATGTTGATAAAAATGAAAAAGTACAAAATTTTTATGCTAGTAAATTTATAAAATTTTAATGCAAATTTATAGTTCAAGGTTCCATAAAAACTTTTTAATGGTTTTCACATTTACAATATAAGGTGAATTTAGAAATAAAGATTTCATTCAATTAAAGGAAACACATTAAATTAACCAAAATTTGCTCTTATCAATAAAACCAGTATGGACAATTAGAAATATCATTTTCAAAGTTCAATTAAGAGTTTAATCCAGAATTATTACAATAAAAAAAATGTTTAAAATATTTTACCATTTAATGTTGACATTATCTTAAGACTCAGGATCACATGTGTGAGCATAGAAACAGGATAAGTATAATCAGTAATAAAAGAAATGGAAAAATAATTTTTTTGATTTTCTTTTGCTTAATATAAAAAAACTATATTTTAAAATCACTTATTTTAAATGGTAAATGATTAATTTAATTTAAAATTATTATGCATTTCATGGAAGCAAATATTAAATGGATATGTAAAATAACTTGGAAAGTTTAAATGCATATTTAAATTTCCATCAAATTCTTTGATTACTAAAATATTGAAGAAAAAAAAATTTTATTCAATTGTTACAGTGTTTATTACAAAACAATGGAATTGCACAAAAACTATAAATAAGTACCTATATAAATCGATTATAATTAATGTGTATTTCATAGAAAAGGGTACAGATGTCATAATAAATATATTTATACATAATTTTTTGTAAGCTTACCTTACATGCAGAAGCTACTAATGTTTTAGAATGATTTGAAGTAACTGTAAATACTTCATAAGGATGTCCATAAAGTTTTTGAATTTCAGGCCATAAAGTATTTTGTAACAGAACTTCTTCTGTTGGAGGCTCTTTAATTTAAAAATGCAATCAAAACATTTGTATTAAGGAAATAAAATGTGTATTTTTTAAATAATAAAAGTAAATACATAAGTAATTAATATTAATAGGAAAATTATATTTATTAAAGTACCAGTTAATTGAACAGGAGTGTAATAGAAGTCTGGATATTGATCTTTGAAACTTTTTTTTGAATCTTGATTTTGCAATGAAACATTTGATATGTTTATATCTTCTTCAAATACAGCTTTATTGGACAAACCTAGGGAAGGAACACTTGCCCCTTCTGCCATCTTGAAGAAAAAGAGATAAAACATGCAATATATTTTTATACTAAAATAATTAATAAAACAAGCAATTTCTCATAAAATAATGACTATTAAAAGTATAACAATATACATAAAAACATTACCTTATCTTTAATGTGTGAATCAACTTCTAATTTAGACAAGATTTTTAAAGTTTCAGCAAAACTTCGAGGTGCTTCAAAGACACGAAGGACTTTTTCATCACCAGCAGATATGTATTTAAAGCGATTTAAGATGCTTAAACACACCATATCATAACCATGAACTTGTGGACGAGCTATTTCATACCAATTGCTCTAAAAAAAATTTCAATGTTAAAAACTTCAAATAACTATACTTTTTATAAATTTTACTTTAAAAAAAAATTTTTTTTTTTTTTGATCAATAGTGCAGAGTAATTTTTTAATACAAAAGAATAAAAAAAGTCTCAAATTTGAAAATCAGAAACAAATAAATGATTATTACAGTTTCAAAATTGTCAAACATATACCCATAATTACAATAAAAATCAGTGGCATATAGAAATTTCTTTCCACTGGAAAAAAAAGGTCTATAAAATATATGTAAGCTTTAAGTACTTTTATACACAGACTTTTACACCTAAAACATACAAAACTAATTATCAATCATAACTCTTAACAATCGAAAAGTAAGAAAGTTGAAGTAAAATGTAAACAAAAGAGTTTCCATATAAAATAAACAAAGATGAATAACTTTATTTTACTAACATTTACAGCAATTATTAATATATATATATATATTTCAGGCTTATTTATAAATCATTTGAAACTTTTTACTATAGACAATATTCTTTTATCTCAAAATTTAAATAAAATCACAAATTAGCATTAGCTTACGGTAATTCATCTGTCTCTTATATGCATTAATATTAAATTTTAATCAATTAAACTAATTTTGTAACAATTAATATCATAAATGTCAATGTATGATATAGGATTTTATTAGAATCTTAAATAATTTTTTTCTAAAAATGTTCAAATGAATAAAAGTGGTTTATGTAAAATATTTTATAATCGAAAGATAAAACTAAAATTATAGCATAAATAAAATTTGTAGGGAAATTTTGTATTTATCATTAAAAGTTATTATTTTTAAAATTAATGTGCCAAATTTTAAAACTTAGTATATGATTATTGTGGCTACAGGACAATTCTTGCAAGTCCCGTAGTCCCAATAAGTATCTCCCACTGTTTAAGAAATTCTGTTATAGAAAAACTAATTCTGTATTTAATAAATTTATTTTTTAGATTTTGGAAAACAGTAATTTGTAAGAAGTCAAATAAGGACATTTAAATTTAAAGGATTTCAAAGACAGCACCTGAGAATTTTATAAAACATTATTATTATTATAATGTCATCTTTCAACTAATTTGGCTCATGAAAAACTTAACATTTTAAGCTGAAACACTTAAATAACTTTATACTTTTGAACCAAAATTATTATTTTCCTAATTTATATTTTACTAATAAAACCAGATAAAAAAATAAGGAAAACTCACATGTTTGTGAAGAAAAAAAAATTGCTATATAAAATATTAATAGATTTTTACAAAAAATTTTGTAGTTATTTATATGATTATTTTATTTATAAGCACACACACATATAAAAATATGCAATCGGTCTTACCAATATGATTTAATGGAATGTACATAAATCCTAATAATGATTATTTAATAAATATAAAATTAATCATAAATGAATATAATTACATGTATAAATTCAAAACTTCTGATTCATAAAACAATACTAACTGTTTTTTTATCTTGAATATAAGGTGCATGCAATCTTGCGGTCTGATCTGCACTGCAACTCAATAGAAATTCGCCATCTGGATCCCAATCTAAATCTTGAACAGAAGAGAAATGTCCACCAAATGACAGTCCTGGTTGCCAGATATCTTCATTCTGCCATATTATAAAATTCTACATTAATTAGATTAAATTTTAATATAGGAAAACAAGTTAATTTGAAAATTTATAATTCAATAGTTTAATATTATAAGAACGATTTATAAATCTCTTTATAATTTAACAAAGTGTAAAAAATGTTAAATTGATAGTAATATATCTTTACAGTTTCAAACGTTACTAATACTAAACAATTATTAAACCTGATATTTTGAATAATTAGAAATTAACAAAAAGAATAAAAATATACATTTCTGATACTATATATTAGATATATATTTTTATTTGAATATTCATCAAGTGAAATTCTTGCAAGCTAATATCAAAAATTTAACGATTATTTCGAATTATAAAAAAGAATTTAACCTTTGAGCTAACAAAATATGGAATAAAAGTATAAGGATTATTATATAATTCCCCACAGGTTAAATAAGTAGTAAATAACATTAAACTGAGCTTTTAAATTCATAATTGTTCATTCTTAGTTGTGATTGCGAAGGAACTTTAAAAGTTAACATAATTTTAAGATTCCTGTTAAATAATTTTATTCAAAATTTATACACTGTATTTAAAATTTTCCTTCTTGTTATGATAATATTTATTAATAGTACGAATATTCCAATTTGTTTATTACCAAATTTGTTATGCAGTTTAAAATTCACTGATCTAAATGTTGAAAATATTGTTCTGTTGTAGTTGAATTTGTTGTAATTGAATAAATCGGGAACACAAAAATTTAATATATATCATCCTTTTCTTTATTTTTCACTGTGTGCTTTTAATAATATAGTATAGTATAGTAATAATATAGCTTAAATAATACTTTTCAAATATTTTTAATGTTACTGATATTCATAACATTAAAAATATTTGAATTTTTATATAAAATAGTTAGGATCCCACAATTTTGTCTTCTTTAAATTCTAGTTTTCTTCATGGAACTAGATTTGTCACATCAACAAAAATGACTTAGTTAAAAGCTTTGTACATGCTAAAAAATATTTTTTTATATGGTCTTAATCATTACATTTATGCTTTTATTTATTTTATGCTTTTGACTTATTAATTTCTGATTTTTAATTTATAAAGTGATAACATCTTCTTTTTCATCACTTTCTAATGTTAATACTAAAATCTTCAGCTTTTATTATTATTATTATTTGGACAAATTCATTTCATGAAACCTACTTTATTTTTATCATTGCAATTTGATATTTTAACCCAAAATTTATTACTCATATGAATTTAGAAGAAATTGTAGACTTTAAGAACTCAGTCAATAGGATAAGAATGCTTCATAAAATAAAATTTTTTGAAATCCTCAATATATTAAGATTAATCAAAAACATTCAAGGACTTGAGGTAAAAGTTTCACTTAAAATCTACTTGGAGATTCCTATTGAGTTATTTACTATTATTAATACTTATTATTTTTATCCATGAGGATATTGAAAATAAGAATATGAGATATGAATGGATTTTTCTATAGAACATTGCACTTCACTGTGGAGGGTACTAGCTTATAATGTACTATCTTAGTTATGCAGTGACTGAGTTTGATATTTACCATGCCCTAAAGGACAATTTACAAATTGAGGATTATACTTTTTGAAATGGAAAATTCTGGATTTAATACTAGTCACAGATGTTGAACAAAGGAAAGTTAATATTATTCTGTTTTCTGCATCGATATTTGTTCATGTAGTCAGATTGAGAGTTCCCAATTTTCTCTCTTGCACTATATGAATATATCATTATATTTATGAAAAATCTTTCAGGAAGACTAATCACGATAAATGTTCAAATGGCTTATAACTTTTGGTTGTTAAGTTATCCATTATGCATTGTCAAAATCTGATATAATACAGAAATTAGAAATTCCACTAATACATATTAATCAAGCATCATTACAGCATTTATTATTTTTTATCACATGTTGAAATTTAATTGTTTTTTTTTTTTATAAGTTTTTTCTGGGTTTAATCATAATCTGCACTTTTATTCTTTATATTTTAATTTTTTATGCCCAATTTAAGAAGTTAAAATGCATCTAAGTTTGTAAAATAATAATTCTACTTTATTTTTAATAATTTTTTAATTTTTTGCAAGTTTATATTTGTTTGATAAATTAAATGAACTGAAACAAAAAGTCTTTTTATATATTTTAGTTTGACTAATATAGTTTCTTTGTAAGTTTTATAAGTTAATTTTTTTAAATAAAAATACTTTTCAGTACTGCTTAAAACATTGTAATTCTTTCTTTTTCGTTCATAATATTACTTTATAATAATTTTAAAAATGCACATATTGCATAATATGAGGAATTCACAAAATACGAGAAAAATCAAGTAGAACTGTTGTGTCAATCCTGATACTATAATACAATTATTTTAATAAAATGTTATCTCTTTATATAAAATAACTGGTGTTTTAATAAGAAATCTTGTTTTTTAACAACATATTTAATATCTTTCAAAAAAAGGAAAGAAAAAAAAAAAAAAAGAAAGTAGGACATGTGATTACATAATATGAAGATGATAGCAGTGTATTATATAATTTCATTATTGTTTAAGATAGTTATAGAGAAATTTTCATGATAGCTACGAGATGAAAGCTATTGTAATATGCATATAAAATATCTTCCTCATTTGAATGTAAAGTTTCATTATTTTATTTTCAATTTTAAAAAGAATATGAAGATATAAATACTTTTTTTAATGTTTTGTTCATTTGTGGCTTTTTTGTTTCAATTTGATAAAATTCAATGTTTTAAATACATATAAAAACAATTAGTCAACAATGAAATATAAATGCAGTTACTTTATTTAATTTCCAAATATGTATTGCTCCTTGATATCCATGAGCAATGATATAGTCTCCTTCATTTGAAAATATTGCCCCATAAAAACCAAGAGTATTTCCTCCAACTTCACCCAGTCTAACCTTTAACATGAAACAAATAGAATTTTGAAACTTTAAAAGTTAAATATAACATTTCTTAAAGTATCAATAAATAAATCACAAATTAATACATGCATTAATGAATAATTTAGTTGTATAAAATATAACTAAATAAGTCATTAATTGAAAGAATTAAAAACTATTTTGTTTTAAATTACTAAAAACAAGTCTAAATTTTGACATAAAAATGATTTTAAAATAATTTTTTCATGCAATGAAATAGTTTTTGGCACCCTAAAATATCCAGCATTATTATTCATAAATGCCAACATCTATTTATAAAAATTTATTTTTGTCTAGCAAGATAAAAGGCATTCTAAACATGACTCCCAAATCTGAGTAACACAACCTAAATAGGAAGTTAAGATATTTTATATTGAAATAAATTAGCATCCCATAGGATAGATTTTCAGCAGTAATTTATAGAAGAAAATTCATAAATATACATTTATGGTCAGAAATGTAAGAAAAAGTTCCTTTAATAAGGAAAATCTACAAAAATTGCACACATTATAAACATAAATGAAAATTTTAACTCATATTACCTGTAATTCAAAAATGCTGTACATTCTTTCTTGTGGAGAGTCATTACGAATCAAAGAAATTCATTAAGAGTTTCTATATTAGGTAGTGAATTGGATAAGCTTCTCACAGATGTGACAAAGATCAATAAAATGTCTGAATACTGTTCTCAAAAATTCCTATCCAATGTTTACAAATGTGGTAAATATAGGACTAAGTTATCATTCAATGATAGTTCGTATTTGTTTCTCATCTGTTTCAAATATATATTCTATAATTGAAAAAATTCAGGCAATTTATTAATGAAGGAAATGTTTGGTTAATTTAAAGACAGTAGAGGAACACATGTGTTGTGTTTGATTAAAAATGATCCTAGTGGAAAAGCTAGTGTGGATTAACAGAAATCAATAAAACAAATTGCTGAAGCTCATCTATATATTTGTGTGCTGTAAACATATTAATGACTACTAAAGACAACTAAAAGTGGGAATAGCAACCCGTATTGGGTTGCATTCAATCATATATAGTGCAATGTTCAAAGTAATTATAGAACATCATGCTATCCACTTCTTTAGATATTATTTTCATGTTCATAGGACAACTGTGTTTAAAAATTATCATTAAAAACAACACTTTCCTAAGCACAAGAATGAATACTGTTCAAATTGATTAAGACAATCATTATTTTAATCAAGTTTTACTTGATTAAAATTATGATTATCATTATATTGCTTCATAATTAAGTAAAACTTATGAAATTATCAACTTCATAATTAAGTAAAACTTATGTACAAGTAAAACTTATGAAATTATGATGCAATATAATGATCAACAAGAGCAAATATTCAGTTTGTCATCTATCAACAATATATTAAATATATCTGAGTGAGGTTTAAGATTGATTATAATGAATCTTATATTAACACAATAGATTTGTTTATTTTTCTATTTTCTTGTTTTAAGTGGTTCTAAGTCAACTGCCATTGTCCTGATGCTGAAATCTGAAATTATTGCTTTTCTCAAAGCTCAAGTGATGTAGCTTTTAAAAATTACATCCCATGAACCATAATGTCAAGTGAATCCTTAATTTGCTTAATTAAGGATTAATTGCTTTTTTAAAATCCTTAATTGCCAGTCTTTTCAATACAACTATGTAATCTTCCAAACTATGAATGTTCTAAGTTAGAATTGAAATAAAACTAATCTAAATTATTTTATGAGACATGTTTTGGTTTGCATAAGATATCTAAAGTCAAAATACAACATACATTTTGCATAAAAAGGTTGAGTTTTGAGACTTACATGCATTTGAGCTACATGTAATTTTGAATCACAGGAGATTCAGTTTATTCCTTCATTGGAAGCTAAATATGAATTGACTGCTTTTGTTTAACTAAAGATATTTTAATCAAAACTACGTTACAATCAAGCAAACCATTTTAGTTGACAATACTTTAGCTATACATTGCACTGTTTTAATAAAAAGATAAAAACTGAGAACAAAAGTAAATTTCAGCATAACAAAATCATAACTCATTACTTTAAAAGTAATAAGGTCTTTCTTGGTGAATGATATATTTCATTATTTTTAAAATTTTATGTAACTGGGATTTAAATATAAAATTTTCAATACAAATTTTAAGGGCAAATGTTTTTTCATATTAGGTCTAAGCTAAGTCCACCATAAATTTCAATTTGGTATGTCAAATAATAAATCATTTTTAATATGAAAAATTAGACTCCACTGAGTGTGTGTATGTTTTTGTGCAAATTACAAAAAAAAAAAAAAAAAAAAAAAAAAAAAAAAAAAAAAAAAAAAAAAGAGAGAGAGAGAGAGAGAGAGAGAGATAAGAATTTAATGGACAGTTTAGACAAAATCTTACAGAAATTACGATTTGGCGATTTATAATATACCAGAACTATTATTAGAGGGTGTTGTTGAATTCTGAAGATTGGTGGATAAAAGTGCTTTTTATTAACCATTTTTATGTAACCATTTGGTCTAATGAATTTCAAGCAATATATATAATTTTATCACTACATTTAATGTATGAAACTATGCAAGGAAATGTGATGCCTTTCCAAAGTGGTTGCACAATAACTTAGTGGGAATAATACTAATGGTTTAACTTGATAAGCATATATTTTCTAAAAAATGTCTTACTCGAGTTTCTGAAAGATGTTCTTCCAATTATTCACATATGAATATAGTTATAGCATGATAAAGCCCTAGCTCATTTCAGCATCACCTAAATATTGTTTATGGTCATATTAGGTAAGACAGGGTTAACCTATTGTCTTGCCATCTCATTTTTTAGATTTGATATGCATAAGACTTTTTCTTTTGAGGTAACATTAACAGATTGATAAACAATACTCTAATTGAATCAAAATAAGGTCTGGTTGCTTGATTGTCTATTCCTACTGAAATTTTTGCTGGATTATCTGTTATTACTGAAATTTGTTGCAACTACACATGACCGGTTAGACATTTTTACTTATGTATGCAAATCCATGCACTTTTCCTATACCTGTTGGTAATTCTTTCTAACAAATGCTATATGCTGTTTGATAATAAATTATTTTAATTTGTCTCCATTGTCATATCTTTTCACTAAATGTTTCTAATACTATGTTATATAGCACTTCAGTTCTACATTTCTTCATACACATTCTTATATGAATTCAAACAACATAAAGGATTTGATCTTGTATACAAGTTTTTTTAAACTGTTACATTCATTCTACACTACTTGTCTCAATATTTCTGATATATAATTTTAAAATACTATACAAATGTTTATATAATATAATATAAAACATGATAAAAACATTTTTCAAAAAAGCTTTACAAATTTAAATAAAAGTGTTACATAAATTAAGTAATTCATTTTGTTGTTTATTTTATTTTTTTGTTTTGTTGTTCTAAGTGAATTTATTTCTGAGCAGTTTACAAATTAATAATATGATTTTATTAACTCTAAATTATTAATATTGATTTACTACTAAAATTAATTATTTTTAAGATAATACTATTTTAAGGAAGTCTGCATAAATATGGGATTTTTTTTTAATTTAAGAAAACCAAATACCTTTTCAATCCACATATTGGAATTTGAATCAAATTCCCATAGAAGTATAGTTTTATCCATTGAAGCAGAAAGAATCTGTAAAGTTGTATTGCCGCTGTTACCTAAAAATGTAATATTAGAAAATGAATATATATTCTGAGTACATGAGTCTACAACAATTATTTTCCTATAGCAATAATTTTAAGACTTAATGTTTTTAAAAAATACTATCCATGTGTCACTTATATTGAAATATGGTCTTGTTTATACATATGACAAGAGATAATTGATTACAAATAAAGACTCTGAATAGGAGAAGTTTTTGTTTCTATAAATAAAAATAATCTAGACTGTATGCTTATATTATTCTTTTGTATTGAATAAATTAAATATATATTAATCAATATTCTCAAAAATATATCAAACATTATCAATTTTAAAGTGTATCAATTAAGTTATTACACATAAAGGCTTTAAATTTTATTTTTAAGATCATTTATACTAGTTTTAAAGATGATTTTTTTTTAAAAAATCTTTTATAGTTTGGAAATTAAATAATCAAAAATATATTTTTTATTAACATTATGAATATTTGCTAATTGCAGTAAAATTCATATTAATTAAAAATGATAAATTCAATAGTTAAATTTAAGTTTTAAGATATAATAATTTCAATATATATTATTCTTAAGCCTAATTAATTGCAACCCCCAAATCTTTCAAAGTTTATAGCAATAATTTATATTTAAATGTAAATCCCTAAAAAGCTATCTCTTTTTAAATCTTTTGTCTGATAGGAAAATATTTGGGGAAATTTTTTTTATTAATAAATTAATATGAAAAAGATAAAAGTAATAATGTCATAATTTAAAGCATAAGATAAAATATATAAAACCAATTAATTTAAGGAAATATTACATATTATTTTGTATGAATTGTTAATTATCTTGCTGAAACATCATAAAAAACAACTTTCACTTCCAAAAAATAAATTTTTTGGAAATGAAGATAATGCATATAACATATTGTAATGCAATAAAACCAAATTAATATGGCAGAAAATAAATATAATAGATCAAAAAACGTCAATACCAACCAATCTAAGAATTCAGATAAGTTCCATAAAATTATCTTTAGTAAAAAATCATCAAACAACAGATCAAACAGAATCTAATGAGCAATATGTCAAATTATATTAAACTGATATTCCATTAGTTTGTTTTGCAGAGAAAAATGCTTTTTCCTCAGTCAACATAATTTTCATGCAAGTAAATAGGTTATTTTTTCTGTATTACTAATAATCAAAGTGAAAAAAATTCAATATATTTTAAATAAATAATATTAAATTTAACAAAAAATTAATTGATTCTATTAAATCACTTAATTAACACTAGATAAGTTATAGAATTTGTTTATTACTAATTATTTTTTACATAATATTTATGATCATAAATTATAAGCAATATTTGTTACTTTTATGCTTTTTCCATCGAGCAGAATAGATCCAATTATCATGACCACTCAAAACAGATTCTAGAGTGACTGAATAAGAATTGCCTACAAAAATAAAGCAGTACACATTTAGATGCAGTTTAAGATTATATTAAGACTAACTAAAATATTTTTCCTAAATCTAGTGAGGAATCAATGTGGCATACAAAAATTAAGTTAATATTCAAAGTTTATTCAAGGTTAATTAAACAAAAAGTTAATTAACAAAAATAGTTTCTTTACTTAAAAAAAGAAACACAGTTTTATTGTTTAAGTAAAGAAACAATATGAATTTTAATAATTACGGAAAACAAAATATATTTTTGTACAAATATATTAAAAGAAATAAGAAAGTAACCACTTCAAGATTAAATATTTACTTCAATTCATTTAATATATAAATAACTAAACATTTTTCTAATACACTAATATATTTCTCTTTTAAAGCTAATATTTTTTAAGTATTCTAGCATTATATGAATAATAAAAGCTTGCTGGCTGCTAATAACATATTAATTATAAAATCCAGCAAAAAATTTATTTTACAGATATTTTTATTAATAACATACAAATAATATCAATTTTAAGACATCTTTATATTTTAATTTTCTTAGGTAAACATAAAATTAGAACAACCATATTATAAATGCATACACAAAATATTATTGTTTTCATTACTAAAGGAAAATTAGTTAAAACATTAATATAATTTGTTGAAATTTTTATTGAATTTTTCCATTAGTATTGAGACAATAAATTATACTCAGTTATAATATTCATAAGAAAGCTAAAATAATTGTCATAAAACAACAATATAATATTTATATTGTTATTTCAATGCATAAAAATAAAAACACAGCAATATATACAAATTTCCTTAGTATAATGAAATATGATACATATCAAATATTTTCATTTGAGTGGATTTAAAACATCTATAATTGTTGTTTCACTTTAATTTCAATCTTTTTTTTAGATAACATTAAAAATGATTAGATGATTTAGTAAAATATTAAGAGTATTATTTTATTCATTAAAATTCTTTTTATTTTTGTTACCAACTCTTCAAAATACTTGAGATATAAAACTTCATTATTAGTGAATCTAGATAGCAAATAAAAAAATGTATTTTTCATTAAATTAAACATTTAACATTTAATCCAGTTTTCAAATTATTATAAGTAAAATAATAAATGCAATTCATATTTATAAGATATTATTTATTTGCAAATTACTTATCTTTTAAATATTTATCAATATTTAAAAATATTCAATTAAACGAAATAAAATTTAATATCTAGAAAATAAATATTAAAAAGTTATTTTCATTTTCAAGAAATAAGAAATTGAAAAAAGTATTTTAAAAATATTTAGCCCATCATTAAACTGTACAAAGATTAGTTCCTCTATTGTGATTATGGAATATTTGATAATCAGTGTTACTTTGTACTATCCCCCCCCCATATTTCAGAAGAAATATGAGGGGGGTAGCAATACCTACTTTTGACAAGGTTAATAGTTTCAGTACATCAAACTTCTGGGAGTTTAGTTGTCATTTAATGCAATCTAATTAGAGCAGGACCTACATTTTAAAATGGATTCTGAACCACTTCAAACATCTACATGCAAAGTGAGAATTGCAGTCACAAACT
Source organism: Latrodectus geometricus (assembly GCA_026290005.1). Classification (NCBI taxonomy): domain Eukaryota; kingdom Metazoa; phylum Arthropoda; class Arachnida; order Araneae; family Theridiidae; genus Latrodectus; species Latrodectus geometricus. The sequence goes on from JAPDSC010164475.1 coordinate 14,025, forward strand.
GTTGAAACACAGGACAGAGTAAAATTTAACTTAAAAATAATTCTATGTCTTATATTAAACTTAAAAAAAATTCAAGTGCAATAAAAAGGAAAATAATTGTTAGATATGTATATATTATAAATTATCATAGTATTGTATTAACCATTGAATTTACACTTATGAATGTGTGAAAAACAAAATTGGAACAATGGATTCTTTATTTTAAGATAAATTTGAACTACAAAAATATTTATCCTGGAAAAAATTTTGTCATAATTTAATCTAAAACACAGATAAAAATACTAGTGACCAAAAAAAGAATACAAAATAAAATACAGATAATACTTCCAGATATAGTGTGGTTTGGTTTGCTTGTCACTCAATATTCATTTTATGCACATGAGAGTTAATAAGACTAGGATGAATAATTTAAAATGGATTCCAAACAACTATAAGCATCTAAGCCCAAGTTAAGTTTCAAAACCTATGAACTATTGTTCTAAAGGTAAAAGTGCTAACTATTTGACTACCAGCTTGGCCAGATATAGTATGAGCCATGTTTTCTTTTTTCCAAAATCAAATTGGAAATCCAAAACAATTTAAAATGATAGAAACAAATTTTTTTCTGTCTAGTAGAAAATCAAAATATAATGTTACAATTAGAGTTCTGAGAAAATTCAATTTAAAACTCTTTTTGGAAATTTTGATGAAATGAATATAATTTCAAAATACTGTTATAATGTTAAACTTGTTAAAATTTTACATTTTATTAGACTGCAGTTTATATCCATATAAGTTTACAATACACAATAAATGCTCATAAATCTTATTTTACAGTAGAAGTTCATAACTTAGAGGCTTGTTTTTATGAACTAATGGCTAGTTTATACTTTGCACAATAGGCACAATGATAATTTTCACTCCCATTTACAAACTAAAATTTAAAAAAAATCTCTTTTTTGCAAACTTTTGTTTCCAACAAATAGTTTTCTTTTTCATTTATTTTATTTTTTTACTTCTAGTAATCTAATATTTTTTTCAATTTTTTATCTGATTTTTTTAGATAATCCTGAGAACTAGATTCATTCTTGAACAAATAAGTGATACATGCAGACATAGTGGGAACTAACATTTGAATGGAAAGGATTGACATACTGAATTTGACATTTGTCTTACTTGCATGCAAAAACGTAGAAAGGGAAAATATCTCTGCTCTCCTCATTGTACATGTACATAAAAACATAGAAAAGGAGAAAGACTTTTTAAAAAATTTTATCAATCATAGTAAAAAAGAAAATTCTTAAAGGAATAGACAAAACAATCTTAAATAAGACAAAAATTCTGAAAAGATATAGAATTCTAATGAATGAAATGAATATAGATTCTAAACATAGTCATAATGCAAAACTTGTTAAGACATCAGCGTGTTTATTAGGAAGCAGTTTGTACTCATAAGAAGTTTATAGAACAATTATTTATAGTAAAAATATTTGATTTATTTGACAGGACAATTTTATATAAGATCCATACTGATAAATTGATGGATCAAAAAAAGGCAACCTCTCAGGACTGGGGGTCTGTGGCGTGGCACAAAGATTCAGTCTTTATAAAGGGCTTGGGGAACATGCCACTGTCTTTCAGGCGGAGGTTCTTGCTATTACCAACTGTCTGCAGATAAATTTAAAGAAGGGCTACCAAGGTAAGCGTATTCTTATTTTCAGCAACAGTCAAGCTGCATTGATGGCTCTTTACTCATTCAAAGTCAAATCAAAAATTGTAATGGAATGTAAAAATCTCCTTAAGGAACTGGCAAATGGGAATAAAATTATTCTTATTTGGGTGCCAGTTCATATAGGAATAGAAGGTAATGAAAGAGCTGATGAACTTGCAAAACAGGGATCCTCTTTCAATCCAATAGAAATGGAACCCTTTTGTGGGATCAACATGAAGACTACAAAGAAGGCCATTCAAAAATGGGAAAAACAGGAGATGAACAAAGTTTGGTGTGACTCTCCTGGGCAGAAACAAGCAAAAAGTATGATTTTCAACTCATCTGAGAAAATTGCATCTGAAATTCTTAGACTCCCAAGATTGAAAACTTAAGCAATTGTAGGCTTCATTACTGGGCACTATCATTTCAGGAAACACCTTCATACAATGGGGCTTTTTAAACAAGAACCAATTTGTAGGAAATGCCACGCAGGGGTAGAATCAGCTTATCATATCCTATATGAATGTGATGCTCTTGCCCTTACAAGATTCACTACTCTAGGTAATCCATATCCTAAAAAGTTTCACCTAAACTCCATTGAGGGCCTATCAGACTTTATAAACAAAGTAGGTGACCCAAGACAATGGAATTAGGAAAAATATTGGGCTTGGAGCATGGTACAAAATGCAACAATGCAGAGGTGCCACATATCTGTCAAGCTCAAGAGAAGAAGAAGAAGAATACTGATAAATACAGATTTAACAAATATATTCAAATATTTACTCACAAATTCAGAAATTAGTGGTCTAAATATTAATAGCAGTTTCCTTATTTCCAATTTAGGGAGAGTTAGTACCTTATTTTACAAAACTTATTATAATAAATTTTTGTTTTATAATATTTTTAGAAACTTATTTAAGAGATCAACCACCTTTGTGTTAGTAAAAGTAGTTCACTACATAAAATTACTTAGAAGCCTATAATAAAAATAATAAACTATTAAATGTTACTAGAAGATATTATTTAAAAAATATTGAATAAATATAAAGAAGCAAAATTATATTTATTTGGTATCTCAAGTAATAAATAATAAAAGTTTGAACCAGGTACGTATCATTTTCTTCAACAACTGTTAAAAATATTTTAAATTTAACATGAGTATATTGATGACTTTTCAACATCATGAATAATAAAATATTTAATCCTTCCCTTAGAAAATGCTTAAGATCAAATTTTTGAGCAGAATGTTATATAAGCAAAACAAAATATTAAGTAAAATTAAAAAAAAGCTTTTCCATAAGTACTTTTAGAGGAAAAAAACATCTCTTCAAAGAGGTTTTATTTCACTAAATCTTCATTATGTGAAGAAAGTAATTAATTTCACCATATAAAGAAAGAAACTATGAAAATGTTAAAATAGAACACAAATTTTTTTCTATAATTACTTTTGTATTTCATTTTCCTTTCAATTACATTAATCAACTGAATTAATAACATCAAATTCAGAATTTTTATTATAGTATTAAAATATCTTACTTGACAGCATAGTAAATGTTATAGCATCAACTTTTAATTCATCTGAATTAGTTATGTGATGAGATACTTCAGTGTTTGATATTTTCCAAATTCGAATGTGACAATCTTGGGATGCAGAAGCGATCATTATAGACTTTTCATCTATTGAAAAACAAAATAATTTTTAAATTAAATTAGAATTTTCTATTTAATTTTTGTTCATATGGTAAAATATTCACAATACAAGAATACCAAATGTGATTCCTAAAAATTACACTTCAAATATATTTCTCTATTACCAATTTTAGGCAAGTATGATCTGAAGAAACTGGCTCAAAAATTTTATAGATAGGATGATTTTGAAAAATTTTATAAATAGGGATAATACAGTAATATATACTCTCCAACCTTGAATAGCAAGTCTAATTCATGATGGAATACACTGAATTTTGAAGTCACAATAGGCTGCACACCCCAAATTTACAAATTATAATATTCTAAAACAAGAAATAAATATACATAAAAGAAAAAATTCCCTTGAGAGAAAATATATATAGCATAAGGATTTCTGAAACTTCTCAAAATTTAAATCTTTAAAATTAACCATTATACGGTAATAATTTTATGTTAGTATATATATCTAAATATCAATTTAATACATGCAAGCAGTCATTTTTATTTATTATAAAACATTTTCCTTGTATTTAAATATATTTTTCGTCACACAACTAATTTCTTTCAATTTTAACATTAAGTATTGAAGAGAATTGTAGCTTATGATAACAAAAGAAAAATGTACTTTTTTATTCTGAGGTAAAAAACTTTAAACCTTTAAAATAGCAATACATTACATCAAAATTTTGCAAAGAATAAGAACTGTTATTTTGATTCTGGTAAATGCAGACTGATAATTAATAATTATAGGAGTAAAAAAAGAGTAATTAAAATAAATTGCTAAATAAAAATGTCATGTTCATTTAGAGCATAAGTATGAATAGCTTTTTAATATTAACTTGTCTTTCATTTATATTGTCCTTATGAATGAAGTCATTCATTTTTTCTAGAAATATGAAGAGTTTGATTTGCTTTGTCACTCAATGATCATTTTTTTGTACACAGGTCTAATTAGACTAAAACCTACAGTTTTAAGTAGACTCTGAACCATTACAAACATCTAAACACAAGGTGGGATTCGAACATATAAACCATTGTACAGAGGGCAAGATTGTATTTAGGTGTCAATATATATTTTATTAAAGAAAGAGTGTGAAACACAATAATAAAATTACTGCACACAGTATGAATTGGTTATGAAGAACAGAAGAAATAAACATACATTTAATTGTTATAATGGTGAAAATGTGCAAAGCAACTAATATATGATAAATTACAAGAACAATTAGAAATGAAACTTCTGGCAATTCAAAAATTATTCAGGTATTCTTTGGGATGATGAAAATATTCTGAAAAGTTTAAAGCTTGATAACTATTAGGATTTTTTCTTCTAAGTTTTGTCATTTTTGATACTTTACAATAAATTGCAAATATATTCAAATCAGCATAAATAGCACATATTTAATAATCTGAAAAAACTATAAATAAAATTAATTTTTTAAGTAAACATTAAATGTTTATTTAATACAAATTTGTTAAAAAAAAGTTTTGTTATAAACTAATTTAAAGCAGTTAATTAAAAGCAGAACTTCAAATATACTTTCCACAAGTTTTTTCCAATTAAGTATCAATAATGGATTACGCATCATTAGCACGAGAGCCCTTTGGTTCATTAATTATGGAAATAGACGATTTATCTATATTATACAGAACATTATTTAAATTCTTTCTAAAACTCTATAATGATAACAATCATCTTAATGAAAATTGATAAAAAGCACATTCTATTTACTTAAAATGTTTTTAGATTATCATAAAAACTGGTTTACAAATTTAAATAAACTAACTTTAAGGAATTGAAATAAATTATTTTTAAATGTTTAATACTAATTTAAAATCTTGAAGATTTTTGATATTTTAATTTGATATTTTTGAAAAATATCAAATTATGCTGAAATTATAGATAAATAATATTAAAAAGATAAGAATGTACTTTGAAATTATCACATGTTTACAACTGAAATACAATTTTATAATTAAGTTACAAGATGCACACTAGTAATTTATGAAATTCAACATAACATTCAACTAAATATAACTTAATTCTAAGCTTTTGAAATAAATCTTTGCACAAAATGGAATGCAACTATCAAAATAAATGAAAAAATGTATAAAGCTTACTTTCTCTTATAACATCAATATTTTGAATCCAATCTTTATGGCCCTTTAAGCTAATAACTTGAGTAAAAGTATTATCATTATTTTTAGAATAGATATGAATTTTAGAATCATCAGCTCCAACAAGTAATAACATTTCTAAAAAGAAAAAAATAAGATAATAATTTATGATATCGCATTAAATAATTTATTCGTCTATATAACAAACATTTTAGATCAATGCAATACTAAGCAAAAATTGGATCAGTAAATACATTGATTAAAAACATTTTTATAAAATATTTATAAATGAATGAAAGATAGAATGAAAGATGCAGAATGAAAGATAGCAGGATTATAGCTTAAACATAGCTTGATTATGGTAAAAATAATGTACATATTAAAACAAATTTTTTCATTTATAAATCTTTTATAGTAACACTTTTTGAACAGAAGAATTTAATCTCTAATATAGACTATTAATGTTATTTATAAAAATTAAAAATTCGCCATCAAAAATAAAATTAGTTGTCTAATATAAAGAGAACACGAAACTCCAAAATCTGCAATGAAAAAAGGAATAATACTCTTTAAAATAAAAAAGTAAAAATTTTTACACATACAAGAATAAAGAAAATATACAATCAAAAAAATAATCAAATATTATTTTAATATTAATAGAATATGATTTTAAAAATTTAATAAAAAAATAGATAAATGATTATTAATAATAAGGAAACTATTTCTTTAATTAAATAGAGAGAATAGAGATCCATCATATAAATTAAATATTTCACAACTAAGAAATTTGCAGAAAATTGATATAATGGATGATACAGCTTGAAGTTTTCATGACATGATATTGAAATTTTTAGCAACCACAGACAAGATGTTTTTACAATTACATATATAAAAAATATCATCACTGCAAACTAAAGTAAATGAAAAATCCTTTAAATAATAATAAAAATAAAATTTTCAGAAAATCAAGCAATATTTTACAAAATATCTAAATAAAAATTGTATTGACATCTCTTAACTCTTATGTTTCACATCAATATGCCTTTTGTGACCAATTATATTTGTCTAATGCAGCCTAAAGGAAAGAAAACAGTTTTACTGGAAAATGTATTTTGTACTTTTCTGAATATTAAAAATGCTAATTTCTAATCCATTTTTAGAAATTCTGCACAATTTTTAACTAATGTTGCATAGAGCAAAATAGTAAGAGTTGCAATGAGAACAAAGTAATACCAACAAAAAAGAAGGTCCGATATAGATAGAGCATGATTATTTTTCAAATTATGTATAGATGAATATGTATATAATACCAAACATCCTTTAATGAATATATAGCAAGCTGCAATAACTGCTTTTATGCCTTTTAAAACCACCCACAAGTCATAAAAATGTTTACCATTGCATTCACAACAATTGCTCCAATCATTTTATGTTGTGTGAATGCTTATAGGATAATTACTTCTCAACTACGCTAAAAATTTTATAGTAAGCTCAAATTAGAAGAATTAGACATTTAAATCAAACAATTTACTTACCATTTGTGTTGCTCAAAGTAGCAAATTTTGCATCAATTCCAAATCCATTTCCAAGTGATATTGTCTGAATACAAAGTGCTGAAAATATTTAAAGCATTTATAAGTTTTGATAACATTTTTCAAATATAACTATTTAAATTACAAAACGGAAATAAGAAATAAATATGTGAATTCATATCTAAGTATATAAGAAACATATTAAAGAATTTTAATATTTTTATACTTTAACTTAATTTCTGATCAGACTCATATATAATAAAACACATAAAAATAATAACAGCAATTTAAAAGTAGGATATATTTATTAATCAAAATTATATTAATATATTAATTTGTACAAAACTGATTAATATACTAAGTACATCCATTTTCTATAATTTTTCCAAATGTAAAAAAATAGTTTTAACAAAGTTTATTTAACAGTAACTAACATAAGTGAGGAAAGATTATTTAAACCAAAGTTAATTTTATACTTAAATATGAGATAATTAAATATTATTAAATTAAATATGAGAAAAATATACATTTGGAAATTCTACAATTAAATAAAAATTCAGAAATTTTGGTCTAGTTCTCCAATAGAAAGGAGAAAGAAAAAAGTGATTTATTTCCATAGTGCCTTTAAGATGTTCAACATTTTTATAACATTTTCTTTAGTATTTATTAAAATTATTTCTATAATTATAACTTAATAAAGAATAACCTATAGATTGGTTATAAAAAAATTGTTAACTGTTTCCTCTTTTTTGTTAGTAGGAATTTTGTTAAAAAGGCTAATAACATTTGGCAAACAAAATCTATACATAAGCTAAATTTATAAAATTCCCATTTTTTTGCAGCAATTTCAATCTACTATGGCATTACTATACATATTTAATCTACTGCTTGGCAATTTTTATAAAGATCTTCAAATATAATAAATATAGATAATATATGCAGAATGCTATTCATAATGCTTTAATTTTTATTTCCATAAATTTTAAAATTATGTTAATATTTTTTCTTTTGCTTTAAAAAAGTTTTGAAACAGCAATATATCACCTTATCAAAAATAGCATTATTTTGATTTTTTTGAAACCAATTCAGATATTTTTTTCAAGCAAAATATAAAAAAAAAATTATAATACACATTAATTTTATATTTCATTTTAAATTAAATATTTAGTATCTATTTAAATAGAAGTTTAATAACTGCACATTATTTAATTATATTCAGAGAATATAGTAAAATATTTCAGAAAATATAGCAAAGTATACTATTCAAATAGCTCATTTAAAAACTAAGATAAAAAACTTTTAAATAAAATTTTCAGTTCAATGTTACCACTTTATAAAATTTATTTGAAATGAAATTTATAATATTTTTCCTACAATATTTTATTTTACTTAAAATATTTTAAAATAAATTTAAAAATGAGATCTAAAAAGCTTAAAAATAACATTTTAATTTTTAAACCATGAACTTTAATTTAAAGATTGAAATAAATTTCATGAAAAAAATTCAAAAAGCGTATGCAATATTTATTTTAAATGTATATGCATCATATAATTCAAAAAGAAATAATAAAATACTTTTAAAGCTCACGCAAAATAATATACAATTCAATTAAAGAAAGGAAACAATATTTAAACCTTCAGATTCTCCATCACGAATCCAAATTTTTATAGAGGAATCAGCAGATAAAGTCGCCACCATCAATTTCATACAACTGTTTAAATAAATGGTAGATGCATTTCGTACAACACCAGTATGGCCAACCAAAGAACTTGATAGTTCAAACTAAAATTTAATAAATACATAAAAGTTAATCAATTTTGATCATTTGAATGGCTCAAAAAACATCTTTTTTTTAATATTATTTAAGTTTTATATAATTATTATTTCAGTTTATTATAATTACCAATTAATTTAAAATTTCTCGAATAATTAATGCCATTAACTTAATTTTAAACATTTATTATTTAATAAAAAATGTTAGATACTTATTATGATATATTAACATTTACCAAATTACCATAAATTAATCAACTTTCTATACAATAAGGCTGAATACCTAAAAAGTTTTAATTTATTTATTTTAAATTGAATCAAGTACCATCATAGCAAGTATTGTTACTGAACAATCAAAAACTTATTAACTAAATTATAAATTGTTAATTTCTTTCTTCTTAATTATATTTTTAAGGATGTATTTAAACTTATATTGATAACAAGAGATTATCAATAAAATATAAGTTCAAATAGATTTAAATAAGCATTTGCTAATAATGTTTTGTAACTTTTATGGAAAAAAAACTAATTAATAATGAATTTACTTGTTAGATAGGAATGAAAGTAAAGACACTTATTTATGTGGATGATCGAGTAGAGATCTATTTGCAATTTATTAACTAGGATAAGTTTATAAATACATATATAAATTTTTCTAATCCTTCCAAGTCACATTAAGTTTTCAAATTAATTCTTAACAATGAATATAAAAATATTAATGGGTATGCCATCATTTTGATCAAAGTATCAATCTGAATATATATTGTTTTAGGATTCAATACCAACTGTGCATAAACCAACAGCTCTCCCCAATGATAAAAATAAAGTTACAGGTGGCAAAGAAAAATAAATTAAAGAAAACGAAATTTCCAATTACCAGGTTTTTTGACAACTTGGTGTGACTAGTCAGTGAAATAAATTCTGATTTATCACATGCTAGATCAAATTTAGAAAATTTTTGAGATAGATTAGTGTGTTATTAAGTAAATTAACAAATATTTCAAAGAAACGATAAACTTCAGGTTGTTCTACCATTGTATAAAAGCAAAATGATCAATATATCAATTAAATTCACAAAGACAGCTTTACAATAACTTGTTTCTAAGATTGGAGACACTCTAGGCATAAAGGAAATTGGTTAGGCTACTTTTCTAGACATTCTGGAGCTTTTGTGATAATACAACACATTTATCAATCCTTGAGGTTTTAGAACACAAATCTAAATTATATTTTGTGTAAATGGATTGAGATCCTGTTTTTGAATAGGATTATTCATATGAATATTTTTGGAGAATCATTAGCAAAAGACTATTAAAGAGGGTTGACCTCAATGAAGTATTTTATCACCATTACTATGAAATCTAGAAATAAATAGCTTTATTACTCAGTTGAATAATACAGCTTACTATACTCAAAGCTATGCAGATGACACTGTCATACTCATTCTTGACATAGTATAATTTGTTAATTGATACAAAATGCATTATGTTGTCAACAGGTATGTAAAAAAAAGTCTGAAGGTTATTCCCAAAACCCTTGTATCGTTTACTCACAATAGAAAATGGGATGGATTTTTTGTCCAAAATTTTTTAGTATACAAATCAATATGGGCTCTAAAGAGAAGAAGTTGAGTCTACTTCTAGACTAAAAGTCTACTTGAAATAAAATTATTGATTACAAAATTAATCAAGCAAAAAGTGTATCATAGAGTGAAGATCTGTACTCGGTAAAAGCTGGTTTATTGCATAACTGATGTTTTGTATGTACATAGCAATTATCACATCACTCATAACCAATGACTCTGATTAAGTGGTTGTTGTTACATTAATATACTTGCCTCTACATAGTCCAAAGTTGGGTTCTGCCAATTAGATAAATGCATCCGGATATTAACTTCATAATTTAGAAGCAGACACCAAGCAGAAGATTTCACAGTATTTGACCTGGAGATACCATTTCACTTTACAAATATTCCAACAGTGACCTATTTAACATGTCCTAGAGGCCTTTAGTGAACACAGCAGACCTTTGGTTAAGCTGGATTTGAACTCATTATCTTTTGATAATGAGAATGACACCCAAACCAACCAGACCACCACAGTCTCTAGTGATCTGATGATGCAAAATAGAATAGAGAGTTGTGAAGGACAGAATAAGAAGTCTACAGGGAATGTCCAATTTTTGTAACACAGGTGCTTTGACCTTTGTGTCATCAGAGCAATGAAGTTTACTACTGATATGATCCCTTTGGATATATTAATTTTGAAACACTGCTAGAATGACTGTTTATAGGAATAATATTGCAGAGACAATGGTATAACAAGTCCACTGCTAAAGGCTATATTAGTAAAAGTAGAAAAATTCATGAACTTATTCTAATGATGCCTTTAGACATCATGAAAAGGACTTGTGTGTTTTACAGACAATGTGATGTAATTTTCCTCATAAGGGAAGAATGAGAGGACAATAAGTTTAATTATAATATTAGTGATCTTATCTGGTTTGCAGATAGATAAAAGACAATCACTCTCAAGAGAAATAACTTCTCAAAAGGACTGGAGAAGTATGCCACTGTGTTTCAAGCAAATTGTTATGACCATCTCTGGATAAATTCTAAAAAAAAAAACTACTAGGATAAGCAAATTCTCATTGAAAGTCAAGCAGCCTCTTTCTATTGAAAGTCAAGCAGCCTCGTTGGCCATTAACTCTTTCCAAATAAATTCTATATTTGTTTTAGAATACAGGAACATTTTAAATGAACAAATAACTAAGAACAAGTTAATTCTTATCTGGATGAATGTAACTATTGAAGGTAATAAAAAAAGCTGACAAGATTGCAAAACAAGATGTTCCTCTAATCCAATTGATGCAGGGCCATTCTGTGGAATCAATTTAAAAACTGCTGAGAGTCATTAGATAAAAAAAATAATAAAGTCTATTTTGAATCTTCTGAGCAACAACATGCTAAAAGTATGATTTATAAATCTTCTGTAAAAGTTGCTTTTGAAATCCTTGGTGCTTAAGACAGAAAGTACAAATAATTGTGGTATTCATCACTGGGCATTATTATTTCAGAAATTAACTTTATACAATTAAAAAGAGAGATGAGATGTACAAACAAAAAAAATATTTAGAAGACGAGAGAAAAATTTTTTATTTCTAATGTTTGGCAACTTAGTACATTCCACCTATTTAACATTACAAGGTATGTCTATATTGAAAGCAACTTATGAAAAAAAAATAATATATTTATAAAAGAATTTACTATGATAACATGTTCTTGACATGATGTTGGCTTGTTTTTTCAACATTTATTGTTAAAAACAAACAATATTCTATTATATTACAAACATGCTAAAAAATAGGAAAATCTCTTTACCATGGAATCATTTAACCTCCATATTGAAGCACAATGGTCAGCAGAAGTGGCTATTAATTCTTTTTCAAAAGCTAAAATTGAAAAATAAAAATATTATCCAAATGAAAATATAAAAAAACAAAGTATTTCTGAGATAAGTCATAATTCTCATTAAATTACATTTTTTTTTTTTTTTTTTTTTTTTTGCAAAAACTTTTAAAAAATTTTATTACATTGATAAATACATACAAGCATTATAAATAAATTACTTTGATTTAGTAAAATGTTATATAAAATAAATATATAGACATGTGTACATGCTTTATTACTTTCTTTCTTTATTACTTTATGAAGATACTTCTTCTAATGCTTCTCTTTGTTAGTCCTGCTAATTTTCCTTAAAACACATAGATGAACAACACTGAGATTCTTTTTAAGAGAACTGTATTTTTAATCTTTAACCATCAATTTGATGAGAAAAAGAAAAATTGCAACTCCAAAGTGCCATATGAAAATAACAAAATTAATTCTGCGAGGAGATGGTCTTAACAATAGCAAACGAATGTGCAATGCTTTATTTGCTGATATGAAACATAAAAGCTTGTGTTCATACAAGCATAATTGTGTCTAAAACACTAACTTCAATACATCCTCTTTGCTAAAGATCTTGAGAAATAATAGAATTTAATCTTATAAAAAATTTTTCTTAAAATAGTAAAAAAGTGAGTCAAAATTAGACAATAAATATACTAAGACAGTTAAAAGAATGATAAAAATTAATTTTTATTTAAATTATTTTCATTTTAATTCTTGTAATAATAATATACCAAACTCAGTGGCATGGTGGTAGCACTTCATGCTCCCCAGCCATAGATACAAGATTAAGTCTTCAAACTGGAAAAGGTCAATTCAACCCTTCAGTGGGTTGATAAACTTATCATGTTTGGGAACTAAACACTGGGGTTTCACTTAATGTTGACTACCTAACAGGGCCTTCAGTCAAGAAAAAGACATTGGCCTCCATATGGGCTGTCATGCAATTGAGTTGAATAATATATAAAGCATGAATTTAAAAAAATAACTTGTTTTAATAAAAGAGCTATTCTGCTTTCAAAAGAAATATTAAATTGTTACTTCAAATTTCTTTTTTTTATTTGCACTTCAATAAATATATAAAAAAAAGTTCAACTTTAACAAAAAAAAAAAAAAAAAAAAATATTCTAAAAATTCAATGATGTTAAAAAAATTAACATCTGTCTAAGATTCTAAATTTTTTTTAAAAAAAAAAAGCATTAAAGAGCGAGATATAAAACTGAAGTGTTATTTTTAATTAAACATTTCATAATTCAAAAGTTTCTTTTAATTAAACATTTCAATTATATACCTGTGGTTTTTAATATTAAAAATAAGTAAAGCAATGAAATGATACTACTAAAATTACAGAAAAGTACAAAGAAAACATAATGAAACATTGATTAATGTTTAAATATTTCATTAACATATAGCAACTATTAGATATATTAATAAAAAACAATCAATCACCATTTTCCTGCCTAATCCAATGAACTGAAGTCACAAGCTTTTTATGCCACGTTAATGTTTGAAAATATGAAGGATTTCCATTTTCCTATAAAATAAAAAATATTTTAACTACATCAGAGAACATAAAAAATAATTTTTTCATCCTATAATGATTAATTTAAATCTGATTGTCTTGATATTAAAAATCACTTAATTATCCATAATTTAAATTTCTCTTATTTCATTATTTTAAAAAAATATAAGAAAGATGATTTTTGAATGATGGGATGCTCATATCAATCAAGTCATGAATAAATTTTTATAATTCTATTCACAAATTCTGCAAACAAGCCTTCTTTGTGTTTACACTATTATCAGTCATAAGTGCCACAGAAGAATATATTACTTATTAGCACACCATAACCATCATTCTCTGGAACTATTAACTTACAACTTATAACTAACCAAGTGAAATAAATACAAGTTTCAAACTGTAGCAGGTAAAATTTGTTCAAAATTTTTTTTATAAAATATGTTAAAATATAAAAAATTTTTAAATTATATTTGATAACACAAAAAAGTTATAACAGTAGCAATCAATTTTAATGTCACATTTTTTGGCCTCTCTCTCTTGATTGAAATTATAACAAAATATGCACTTTTATCTTCAGAGATTTTTTATCTTAAGACTATTATGAACTTAGCCCACTTTTTTTACAGCAGATAAATATGCCAGGTTGATAATAGTCTTTTAAAAAATCAAATCTAAAGATAAAAGTGCATAGAGAGGCCACAAAATGTTTCATTCTCTAATTTTGATCTCGTTAACCATTTAAAAAACAGAAAAAATAGTTATTCTCAATGTTCTTCTATCTTCTTCAGATATATCTAATAGAAAAAATGGTACTAAAATTACAGATACAATTTTAAGTTATTTTAGAATAAAATGTATATTTTTAACTAAATAAGAGAAAAATTAATAACACTTAAAATAATTTATTTGAATTGTTGTAAAAATATCACAAGCAAAATATGGCTTAAAATAAAAGTTCTTAATGAAAATTTTTTTAATAATTGGTCTACCATGTTACATACATAATAAGTTCTTTATTTGAAAAAGCTTCTTCAAGGTAAACACAAATTATGTATAATATAACTTCAAGTTCTTTTTAATAACAGATAAATAAGGCAGATTTTATCAAAAATAGATAATAAGAATGCTTTCTAATATCTTTTTTGCTCCATTGAACACAAATCATTACTTTCTTGCAAGTGAATATTTATTCCTCTTCTTCTAGCTCAGAGAATACAATCCTGATAGAAGTAATATGGAAAACATTTTACCCAGAAATCAACAATATCAATGTTCAAACAAGACCAAGACATGTGGATATAATTCATCATTATATTTATGTCATTCTGTGAAATTTGTGAGGGCACTTGAAAGGGATAAGTAATTTGAAGATTCCACCACATAACATGTGGTTCACAAAGACCTTCTTTCAAAAAGTGTATAAAAAGGAGTAAGAATCTAACAATTCATATCTGAAGAAATTGATAGATCACATCTTTTAAGAAAACTAAATGGAGAAATAAAAACCAGCAAGAAAGTTCTGACACTCAGAACTCTCTTGCTGGTCATATGGTGATCATCAGATCATTGATAATCCTAAATATTGTATTTCCACTAGACATACTAAATAATAGCATTGTTTATATTGATATTTTGAACATGAATGTGAAAATTTGTATTATTGTTACAGCATATAATAGTCAATCTGATTTTCAATACATATAGCATTGATTCCTATATTACATATAGCATTGATTCCTATATTAGTTGATTCCTACACATATAGCATGCGTAAAAAATAATCAACAGTTTTTACAAATGTACCCATTTCAACATAGAGTTTTCTATGAGTTCCATATTTCATTTAAAAGATATTTGAAAATTCATATCAACATGTAGTGTCATATCTTGATGGATTCATATGACAAAAATCTTAATTTTTTTTAAATAACCTTTTTCTTAAATGCAAACATGGAGACAGAGGCTACAAATCTGTCTGATTCTTTAGAATCTGAATGATTCTAATTTGGTGATAATATTGGCATTATTTAACAACTGGTCAAAACAACATTAATTTGCATGCTTGTTTACAATCTAGTTTGACAAAAATATTTATCACAAATGATTACGCATTTTTTTCTAGTCGCTAACAAAATGCTTTTATGAACTATGCCTATTCTGATAATATGTAATCAAACAAAGTTAAATATCCAAATATTAGTTAACATATTTCTTGAAATTTTTAGATGTCTTATATATAAAAGATTATGTTTGTTCAATCAAATAATAAATATTATATTCCAACACAATTAAGTGAGAAATTGGAACAGATTTATTGTACAATCACCCTTGGCACAACTTTATCACAATTGGCAATAAATAACATTTCGACAATCCGATTTCAATTAATTGCAGATAAAGGATTTTGGCAACCCATATTGAACAAGAAATGTAATTGCCATGTTTAATTTAATTTCGGAATACACCACATTGTATGTTGTGTTTTTTTTTTTTTTTAGTCCTCGATTTCTTTTTGTGATGGCTTCTGCATGGGGAATGTCTGAGATAAGTGCAAGAATGTTTGGAATGAATGATATTATGTGGTATGATGAGAATGTTAATTTAAGGTATCTGCATGGATTGGATGAAAGGAAGGAGACATTGGAATTTTTTATGACAGCAGGTTTAATTGCAAATAGATATGAGTGCTATAAATGTAGTAAGGATATGAAACTGGTTGAAAGGAACAATATAAGTGATAGTTATGAATGGTGGAGAAAATTTAAGGTGGAAAGAGAAATGCCTAATGTTAAAAAGAGTGTGAGAAAGGGTTCTGTTTTTTAATTGAGTACTATGACAATGAATGAGATTTTAGTTCAAGTTTATATGGAGATGAGTGGGTTTAATATGAAAGAGAGTAAATGTTCATCTAAGATGCAATTTTCATTATTTTTGCAATGAGGTTTGTGTCGAAGAGATGATTGAAAGCAACATGAAACTGGGTGGAAGTGGTGTGATTGTTGAGATCGATGAAAGCAAAAACTCAATATGGGTAAATGTGTGCAAGGTAACAGGGTTTTAGGGAGAATTGAACGTAAGATGGGTAAATGTTTTATGAAAGTTGTGGATGATAAAATGTCTGAAACTTTGTTGAGAGTGATAAATGAGTTTATTCTTCTGGGTTTGACAATAATATCAGACAACTGCTGGAAGTGCTATGATTGCCTGTCTAATGAAGGCTTTGTGCAGGCAAATCTTAATCTAAATTTCAAGGACTCGGATATAGGTGACCACATTAATACCGTTGAAGGAATATGGGAGGCAGTAAAACATACAATGACATTGTGAAAAGCCAAAAATGGCTTAGATCACCAGCTAGCTGAATATTTCTGGAGAAAAAAAAAATAAACATATATGCAATAAATTATGGTTTTTGTTCATTCCATAATACATGTACACACCCCAAAAACTGTGGATGCAGAGCAAAAGGGGTGATGGCAAAAGAAGAGAGGTATGTTTATTGTTCCTTACTTATGATTTTAGCAATTTTGTAGTCATACTTTCGCACAGGCAATATTTTTCAATATTCTGTTGTGGTTGTTTTTTTATATCGCTTATGGAAAATGGAGAGATTTTGAAAAGGTCGCCAAGGGTAATTATACAATAAATTTTTACCCAAAAATCAATGAATCATCTAAATTTACTTATAATAAACAATTTTCTTCACTTTAAAATTTTAATATGAAAATATTTCGAATGTTAAAATACAAATTAAATACAAACCTGGAATGTATATAAGTGAATTGCATTACAAGCCGCGTAGCAAATGTAATTATTGAAGCCCCAATCGATTGTATTAGGGCTTTTATTACAAGCACAGCTACAATATACACATTTAGTATCAATATTCATTACGTATTACTCTGTTATATTTTTATCAGCAATTAAATATTTGATGTTTAATGAAAATATTGAAACGAAGTTCTTCAAATATTTTATGAAATAAAATATAATTTATGGTATTACAACGAATGAAAATTATTCAGATGTCTCAATAATAACAGTTTATACTAATAAATATATTTTTTCATTATGTAAAATAATTTAGTCTCTTCAAATTACTTTATGTTCGCATCGAAAGCTTAACATGCCAACCATGTGCAATTGTTGTTTGTTTTCTAACCACAGTACGTTTCCAGCTCTTGATTCTACGGATCATGATTGCTAAATCTGCCAGCCATTTTGTAATTTCAAAAAACGTTTTATAAACGGAGGCAACTTGTGAGCTGGCTTTCCTTATTCTACCTTTGAAGGGGCACGTTTCCAAACCTTTCATTTTCTGGTATCACACTTCCACCATGCTTGAACTCATGACAGGGTGTCGGCTGTGAATGTGGACCTTTAAGAGAATTTCTTCATATTTTGACTATAATAATTAAATTAGAAGTTATAAACTTATCTACCTGAATAAGAATAAACTGTAAATCATTAATAAAAATGCAAATAAATTTTAAAGTGCAAAACTTAATTTTTTGGCCTGTTGATAAGTTATAATAGCGAGACGTATTTTTATAAAATAATAACATAATTTTTATAAAATAATAAAACAAAAATATGTAAAAATAGAAACTTTATAATTAAAAATGAAAAACAACAATTATTCAGATAATATAATCCAATATAAAAATACTGCAGCATAAATCTCATTAAACGAAAAGTATATAAATTAATCCATTTATAAAGATTACCAAAAAGTTAACTATAAAATTAATCTGTCTCATTGAAAAACTAATATTTTAATAATTTTGATGAAATCAATTTTTTTAGAAATTTCAGATTCAATAGAGGTGGTCACTATACCTGAGAGATTCGCTTGTGATTACTTAAATATCTCTTAATAATTTTTATTACTGAAACTTCATTCACCAGAAGTCATAAAAATAAGCAAGGTAAAAAAAATTCTTAATGCTAAAGAAAAATTTGGAAAAAAAGAAAGGTGATTATTTGTGATTATAAATTTTAATATCTCAATTGACAGTTTTTTAGCAGTAAAAATGTATTTGAATGAAGCTTTTCATTTTAAAAATTTTATTCTGAGGATATCTTTCATATTATCTTCTTCTAGTACCCGTAACTTAATAGTTATGCAATCTTTCTTGAGTCTATGCAATCTTTCTTGAGACTATCATTAGAAATCTTTTGAAATTCATACAGAAAGTAGAATATTGAATAACCCTCTAATAATAAGGTAAATCCTTCATTTACAGAAAAGACTACGTGATCAAGCATTGAAAAGTAGAAAGCAGTATTGAATTGCTAGAAGGATCTTAGAACCTATTTATTACTGCCCTCGAAATCAAATTAACGGAAATTTTTTAAGACTTAGATATGGGAAATTTAGTATCAATACTTAAATCTCTAGAAAGTTTTGTTGTTGGATTGATTAATTTTTTAAATTATCATTAAATCTTTAGAAATCTAAATATTTTTAAAAATAACTAAGCTTTTAATGCATTCCACAATGTTTAATTTAAATGTTTGTAGCATTTTATTCAATTCATCAATTCTTGATAATCCTGCTAAACTGAAACTGAAACAAAAACATTTTATTATTGATTCAGTACCCAATTTTGTTTCCGTGTTTCTGGTAGTACCCACAGTTAAAGCATTTAATCTACATAGATCACCAAAAATTAGGAAAAATTCACAAATATATAGATCAATCTCCAAAAAATATGCCAATTTCAATGAAATTTGTATGTGTTGGTAAGTAAAAGAAAATGAACAATACGACATTATGATAGATAGTACCGCAGCTATCAAAATATGTCATTAGCGAGGAACATAAAAAGGATGTCTCAGAGCAAGACTGCAATTGCCGCTTTCTGTCTGAGATTCGAAATCTCGCAGAGCGAAATTGTAACAATGGCCTCAAGGTATCACTTGACCGAACAATTTCGATGGAGAGCTATAGGGAGTCTAGAGGCAAGACAAAGTCAGGTAGAAATGGCTAGATACCTGAATGTGAATTCGTCTGTGATTTATAGACTTTTGCAATAATTTCTAACCATGGTTTCGTCATCCAGGAGGTTTAATTAATACTGTTTTTAATTATTTTTCATCTCCATTTAATGTAGTGTTTGTTAAAATTGTAATTGTAAATTTCCAATTAATATTGTTTGTATTAACAAATATCCCTAGTAGCAATTCAACGGTGGGCGGTCATTGGGCAAACGCCTCAGGATGATGAATACTCACCGGGCCCTGCGCGGCAATAGTGCATGGAACAGTGCACTATTTGTCACCTCTATCGGGGAGCGGCTGCGGTATCACTCCCCAGTGAATTCAAGTGACCGGTGCGATGAGTTTATGGCAAATGGGCCGATGAGTTACGTTGAGTTCGATGAAAAGGCAGTGAGTGTTGCGATGATACTATGCCATGCATTTTTATATTCTACTCGGATAGCAAAGCTGTTGTTTTGCTTTTATATATCAAAAATACACTATCGTTTAATAAACTTTTTAACGATAATGTATTTTTGCTTTATAAGCTTGACACACAAAACCAAGGAAAACAAATTTTATTTATATATTTTTTCATATAGAAAAATATTTGTGTTGAAAGAAATACTTTAAAAAAAATTGGATAGTATATTTATAAATGAAATTTACATGTAATTTGCAGATCTAATATTTTTTTTCTCTTGAACACATTTCAATAACTTATTGAGTGTCACAAAGTTGGCAGATTCAACATATAACTTCAGTTTTAGAACTTTTTTTTTTTTTTAATGATATTCAATAAATTTTCCCAGAGATCATAGTCATCAAGTTTTTTTTTCTTTCCCCTAAAGTAATTTCCTATTTCAGAAAAATAAAATTTAATTCAGCAGAAAGTAAAGATTTTCCGATTTTTTTAAAAAAATTTCCAATTGAAATTTAATTGTATAAGTCTGAAAAAATTTATTATTTATGTTGCTTTCATAAGATTTATATTTTACTAAGTCCTCGTGAAATTCATTTAGAAATTAGTTTTGAAAATGGAGATTAAAATCATAAGTTATTCATTTAATTCTTCCAATATATTTGATACACAGAAAAATATTATCATAGAACATTTTTAAACTACAGGCTTTGATAGATTTAAAATACCTTGATTATGTTTTAATTTAGAACAGACTACTTTATATCCATGATCTTAGTTGAATTCATTTTTGATATTCTTTCATTTTATATAAATAGCAGAAAAGTTCACTTAAACATGAATATTCTTGAAATTTTCAAAAGCAATATATACAGAGTTAAGGGTGATAAAAAAATGAGATACAAATTTTTTAGTAAGTATAAATTTTTTATTGTAATAAGATTAGAAATTCAGTTATATTCTCAGATAAATATATATATATTCCTATTTGTGTGCATTTTTGCACTTTTTATTTTAATATTTATTACACTCTCAACTTCAATATTTACAAACTTAATCACAAAAATAAAATGTTCACAAAATATAAAGGTTTATTATTTTTATTTTTTATAAATCAGACATATTATTACACACACATTAGGTTATATTTATTTATACATTAGACTGTGCTTTTTTTTTTTTTTTTTTTTTAAGGCTCTTCTTAAACATTTCCCACCTCTGTCAGGTACACACAGCCATTTTTTATTGTATTGCTGTACATCAACATCTGTAACATGGCTATCATGATGGCGAGTAGAAGCTAAAAACAAATAAATAATGTAATATTAAGAAACAAAGTAAGGTCAACATTTCAAACATTTTTATAATTGATATTATTAATATTAAATTTTCTGTAAAAAACAATTATAAAGTTAAAATATTATTAAAATTAAAGTTTAAACTAAGAAAGATAAGATGTAAAGTTAATCCATATACTCCAATCATCCTTTTGATCTAATGATAAACTTAGCATTTTAAAAATTACATAAGCAAAGCATAAACAAAAAATAGTAAATATTTATTTTTCCTAACTGTAAGTAACAAACACGACATAAACTGAGAAAAAAATGTAATTAAAAATTAAAACTGGAAGTTATAAAATATTGTATTCTTATCATTAGTACAATGGTTATGATTCTGAAATATTTAGATTAAATTCAATTATTATAAATAAATTGTTACATTTGAATTTAATGATGTTTTCATATTGTAACAAAATATTAGAAATATAAACTATATTGAATAGTAACAAAATATTCAATAGTAACAAAATATTAGAAATATAAACTTATTAATTCCATCAATATTCATCTAATAACATCACTTGAGCTTGTATCATCTTTATTAGTCAAAAGTCAGCTGAAAATAGTAACAAAATATTAGAAATATAAACTTCAATATAAGTTTTAGTTCCTCAACCCAACTAATCATGTTAATGCTTTTTTACCTATCAATTAAATATTTTTATTTAGAAACTTTATTTTTTTTTTATATACCATTCAGATTGCTTGAATTACTTTGAAATTTACATTATGTTAGAGGAAAAATTCCAAGAAATAATGTTAGAGGAAAAATTCCAAGAAAGATGAAACCCAAACCAGGTCTCTGGAATTATTTCTTTTTAAATAATTTTTACAGTAAAAATTTTAAACATAAATTTTGTTGCAAAAATATATATAAACACATATTATAGATCCTTAAATTTCAAGCATACAATTTGCATATTGTATACATTTACACTAAAGCAGTTTGATTATTTTTCCTTGTATTAATATGTGTAATATAAATATTTATATATTATACAAACAATCTCTCTATCATAACTTAATATATTGTTTTATTTATGCCACAATATTTATCATTGACTAACAAGGAGAACAATGAAACTCATTTTCTTTTTAGATAATTACTACATATATCACTAATTTTTTTTGTCATATATTAAACATTATACACCAGATTTTTAAAATTCTCTTCAAACAAGTTCAATCTTCAAGTTCAAAAAAATCAACTAAATAAACATTAAAAGACTCCAAACCTTCAATAGTTTGTAAAGGAAAAATTCATACACAGTAAGCAACCCACCTTTATTTGACTTGGACTTAATATCTTGGTTATACATTTAATACAAATATTAATATGCAAACTGTACAATTTCTTATGCTGGAAATTAAACAATCTAATTACAAATAGGACTTTAAAATTCTTATTAATTTTATCATGTAATAAATCATGAAAATTATTTTATCAAAATTAGTTATTACATGAACATGATTAAAGCTAGGATATATAGTTTAACATATGAAATATGGGAAACACAAAAAATTTTCTTTATATGGCAAAAGTATACCTTTACACATTATGTTAGTGAAAGACCATAATTTATGTTCGGAAAATTTGGATACCAAAAATATTTGAATATTAGTAGAGTCACATGAAATTTTATGAAATTCTTTTGAGACTTTATAAGATCTACCAAGTAACATAAATCATTTATTTTCACTTAAGATTATATCATGAGTCATAATGTCACATCATGACAATTGTTTGAACCTTTAAGTGTGAAATAGGTTCCTTCTAATTTTAAATAGTGCTACCCAGCTATACTAAGTCTTAACATTAATGATGATTGCCTAAGAGATTGATTGTATAATTTCAAAATTTTCTGAAATATCTGTTAACTGCACAGCATTTAATTCTTTGTATCTTAAATACACTTGCCAAAGGGGTAGATTGAAGATCTAATAAGTTTTTTCAGCTTTCCTAAATAATTTTCAAACTGGAAAACACTAAAATTATCTAGGTGGCCATACCTTTTTACATTTTCAATAAAATGTGATAGTGCATAGATACTGTATGTGATAAATTCTTTGCCATACAAAATTGTACACTTCTCAACAGACTCTAAGCAAAGAGCCACCATATTCAAAATATTCTGCAAGATTTTTCATTGACCAGTATTCATATTGAAAAATGTAACAAGAGGAAACAGTTGTAATATTTCTCAGATAACATATTTTTCAATAGAACTGGTTCTGTATAGAGAAAAAATTGTCGCCATTCAGTAGCTTTCCAAAGATCAATGTGTTTTAAATGGCAGTTTT
This sequence comes from Latrodectus geometricus, assembly GCA_026290005.1. Lineage (NCBI taxonomy): Eukaryota > Metazoa > Arthropoda > Arachnida > Araneae > Theridiidae > Latrodectus > Latrodectus geometricus. The sequence continues at coordinate 37,848 of JAPDSC010164475.1, forward strand.
TTTTCACCATCATTTCTCAAAGAAGCATTAATTTCTAGATAAGTCATCTTTCGATACCATTTACCCTTTTTTCACCTACTATTTATCATAACCATAGTAATCAGTAAACAATTTAGTACAAGTAACAAAAGCTCTTGATGGATATCACAAATTACTGCATTAACAAAAATTGAAAAGTTTTTACCCAATATTGCAAGACCAGTATAACAATTTTTAAATCTTTAACTAATTCTTCCAGAAATTCATTGATATCAGGTTTCTTTTCAACAAATAAATACCAATGAGAAAAGGTGTATCTATTATCTTTCTAATGTTACCTAAAATTGGCCAAAATTTATATGAACTGTTATACAAAGGAAATCTATCAATATGTAAATTTATGCTTATAGTAAACTGTTTTAGTTTTCAATCCATATTAGAGTTTTTGCTTAATAGTGTTTTTAAAGAGAAATGGATATATTCACTTTCTTGAATTTTAGATACAGAAACATAAGAAGGTGTACTGAGTAATGTTCTAGATGACAATTTTGTATGATAAGGTTTAAGTACATTTAATATGCCATTTATAGAACACAAGTTAAATTATGTTTCAAAAAACATTGTTTTAATTTCTCTTTAGGTATTGAATTGCTTAAGATTTTTGACTCATTATATAAAGAGTTAAGTATTTTGAAATCTTTAACTGTGGCACTACATTGTTGATCTGGGTCCATGTAATTTTCATTACTGGTTTTTAATTACTATATATTATTATTATTATGCATATTTATAAACTAAAAACAATAAATAGACTAAAGTACACAATAAAATTAATATTATTTCAAACACATAGTTTGTAATTCTTATTCGGACTTACATTTTACCAGTACAAAATAAATATAAGTCTACAAAGTGACAGAATTAAATAAATAGGCATTTTAAAGATATGTACTTGTTATTTATTTAAAAGAATTGATAGTACTTACCAAAATATTCTGTTATAAGTGCTTGCTAAAAATGATATAATAAATAATAGCTAATTCCAGAGCAAAATATAACTATTACAAGTAGTAGAAAAAAGAAATTGGTAAACACAATGAATTTCAAATATGGCGGCCGCGCATGCGTAGAATTTTTACTTATTCTACTCGTGATTCGTTTCAATCTCTTTGGGAAATACTACGGCTGCCGCTTAATGACCACTGCATCAACAGCCGATGACGATGTCGAGCACAGTGTGCGGTAGAAAAAACAGTGACCGTTTCATGTATAAGATACCGGGCTCGGACCGATGAGAATATTTGGTGAAAAGTGAGTTGCCAATGGAACCGGTGAATGGCCAGTGTAATACCAATAAGCCTCTGCTACAAGGGATATCATCATGATTTTTGTGGAGGTAGTTATTTATTATTTAGAAAGTTAAAGAGTAAAAACATTTTGTAAAAATTTTAATGAACTGAAATACATTTGATATGATGTTAATTTTCTAATAAGAGATTAAATCCTTTTAATTAAGCAGGAATATTTTATATTTCCTTATATGTGAAAAAAAGTAAAATTTTAATCTTATTTTAACTACTAAACTAAACTCAATAACTCGACAACAGTTTTAATTACAATGACATTATAAAAAACCACTATCAAAGAAAGAAATGTCATAGAATTGAAGTATCAACAATGAAATCTTGTTAGAGTTTAATTTAAAAAAAAAATTCTTTTGAGGCTCTTAAAACTAGCGTCTTTAATAATCAACAGCATGTATGTAACAAACACAAAATTTCGTTTCAAATAAAATGAATGAATGCTTACAAAATATTTCATCTAATAATTTGCTTTTATAATTTTAATTATTTCTTGGAATACATGATTGATATCATATTTTCCTCTCAGCAATTTCATTCAGACTATATGAATAGTAGAACGGAGTTATATTACTGAACATTTTGCAAGCTAAATAAGCGTTATTCCAGTGCTCACCCTCTTGAACTTTTAAATTATTAACTCCTTAAACTACCTCATATACTACCCAGTAGAATATGTATACAAACTTAGAAAATATTTAATAATATGCAAATAAATATGCAAAATTACCCAAGGTAATTAGGGTCTCAGAAAATTAAAATCTGGCTGATAATGAATTAAAAGTTTAGAAACCTTCATTTTGCAGAAAAATAATTAACAAAATTGTTGTGAAGAAATTCTAATAATTTTGACTTTAAATTTTTTCAACTGATGATTAGATTAAATTAATTATACCCTGATCCATTCTTTACCAAGAAAAGATGGAACCCAACAATTATTAAAAAATAAAATTCGTATTTTTAAGGAATTTTCATGTCATTATTTCATAAGAATCATTTAAATATCCTAATCAGAAAAATAATAGGTTAATTTCTTTTAGCAAGAAATCCTATAGAAAGATTAGTTCTTATTGATATTTAATACTTCTCTTTCCTATCAATGAGCACAGACGCAGAATAAAGAAGGGCTTTATATTTTCACGTCACGCTTCATTGTAACCTCTTAGTCGAGTGCCACATTTTAATAGAGAGAAAATTCTTGCTTAAGCGTCATTCTCATTAACGATGCCCTGTATCCAAAATATTTGTCTCCCATGAAAGGGGAAGATTTCCTTCTCATAATAGCACTACAGCGTTCAATGTAAGGAATTGTTTTTCTGGAATTGAAATGTGATACAGCTAGTGAGTATAGAAAAGTAATTACCTCCAAATTCTAGGAAACTACTTTTTTATTTTTACAGTTTACATGATTAATATATCAATACTCTCATTAGTGTTACTTTAACCCTCACAAATTTCCATTTTTTGCCAATAATAAGCATTAATTTGTTAGAAAAGTTGGAATTCTTTTGGAGAAAATTTTACTAATTTAATGCAATTAAAAATAATTAATTACAAAGTCTTTGTCGTTTTGCTGACCGAAAAAACATGCTGTACAGAAAGTATTGCCTAGTGTTGGTCGTCCAAATAATCACAATCGGCATGCGACACTTTGTCAACGTGTCTCCAGTTATGCAATCCCCTGCGGTAAAATTTGGGGGTATAGAACTCAAAGAAGTCCGTGAGTGCTTGGCATAAGTCTGTTTCACTAGTGAATGATTCCATTAATATGATTTTCCTGGTAATGGAGAGGTGGTAATCTGATGGTGCAAGGTCAGGAGAGAAAGAAGGATTGAGTAAAATCTCCCAACCAAGGTATGGTATTTCTGGCTACCCACGTGGTATGAGACCTCGTATTATCAGCCAAGTATAGAACACCCTTGCGATTAATATTCTTTACTTGTACTTGCGATTGGTACTGGCTCCTTTTGTTGCAATGCCTGTTGTACACATTTCAATTACTGCAAGAATACTGATTGTTTGGCCCGTTGTAGCAGTTTCTAGTGTATCATTTAACGACTATTCCACTAAACATAAAGCATAATCTTGAGTGGAGCAGAGGGACATATCTCCCGACCTAAATTTTTGAAACCATCGCCTTTCCGTACATTCATTCATAGCACTATCCCTAAACGCTTGACATATTAGGTGACTTGATAAAGCAGCTGATTATCCTACTTTGTAGTCGTAAAGCAAACCACACAGAACGAGTCCTTCAACATGTTCATTTTTCTTCGCTACTATATGAATCGAAGTTGATAAATGGGCGTTTTTATAATGCTTTTATAACGACCAATATTCCTATACTCCATTGACTGGTATTTCAATCACATCATACACTTTAATTTGCATACTTATTCCCATTTCATTCAATGTGTGTGTGTGTGGGGCAACGCTAAACTGACAAGAGCTTTCCTCTTTATTTATTTAACGTTTAAGCGTTTTTTCTGTTGTTGGAAGTAATTTTTATTAGACTTGTAATTTTGTTGATTTTATACAAGGATATTATGTTGAAAAATTCAACTTAATGGAATTCTTTGAACTATGAAAGTTCAAAATGTATTGATATTATATTTTCTTTTCTTTTTTTTTTATATGCTTGATTATTTATAAAATATTTTTTGTGATAGTTAGTACTTTTTAAATAATTATTTTGATTTATATAAAAAAAAGCCTTTCAGATTGGAAAAAATACTTATAAAGGAATTGGATATTATTATTATACATTGAAAAAATTTGGAAATTAGAAATATCTTTAAATATCATAAATTCATTGAGAAACAAAGAAAAATGTACCATTCTGTTGATGAGTGCTTTTAAAAAAATTCTCAATATAAGTAATCTCATTTCAATATTATCTTTTAATTTAATAATTAATTCTTATATCTTAGTAAATAATTCTTTAAAAATCTTAAGAAATTAGTTTTATTAAAAATTTAAAAATAAATAGAAAGTTTTTTTTCTCATGTAAGATAACCGAATGAGAAAACTATTTCAAAAAAAAATTAATTTAATTTCGAATTTACAATTTTGGATATATAACAATACATTTCAGAATCTCACACTTTACGTTCACATTAATCATCAAATTTATTTTATTTCGGCAACATTTTCTACAGAAGTAATCACAAATTTAATTTACTTTCAACGAAATGAGTCATATTATTTTAATGAATGTTTTGTTTTCAATAGACTTATATGGGAATTTATTTAATCTTATATTATTCAAATCTCTTGGAAATTGCATTAGCCAGTTTTTTTATGTATGATAGCGATTTGGATATACTATACCCTGAGGAAGAGTCAAAGTATATTAAACATTCAAAGGATTTAAAGCAGAACCTCTGGTATCGCATGAAACTTTTAAGAGAAGACTGTCATTTCTTTTCCGACCTCATTGTTTAATCTTAGTTCAAAATTACGTCGCAAATGTCTTTATTTAGTAGATTCAATCAAGAGAAATCAGAAACTAGAAAACAACTCAATCAAGCAACCATGATCCACATTAAAACTCTTATCTTTAGAGGACCTAGTCAAATTTAAAGTTTTTTCTTGAAGCTACTTTGAAAACCCTAGAAGATTTACCACCTTAGCAACAAAGTTAAAAGTTCAGGCAGTTGTGCCAATGATAATGAAAGAAATCTAGCAAATTTGTTTTGCCTGAGTTTGGAATCCGTTGCAGTAACATCAAGATTGAGCCGATAAGGCGTTAAGATTATATGAGTAATAAAATAACGTGCTCATCAGGCTTACATTATTTTCCAACCATTGTTTGATTATGTAGATTTTCAACCATATACAAGTCGAAAACGTTCATTCCAGAATTATAAAATTGAGTTGAATTGGAATCTTTGTTTTTGTACGATTGCCTAAGATTAATGTACATTTCTCAAGAAATTTGAGTTAAGAAAATAGATAAAGTTTTAACTTATAGTCATTGATACGATATTATATTAAAATTTAGCTGAATGTTGTAAGTGTATAAAAATGCAAATATACTAAAGTCAGAAAACTCAACTTAAAATGTGAAACATTTCAGATTATGAAATTAAACAAATTCAAATCTAAATTTGATAGAATTTTATATATTTGTATTCATTAAAGAAGTTTTTCATTAATTTCATTCCAAACTCTGAAAATTTTTTTTAATATATGATTTCAAGGAGAATCATATTTAAACATAAGCTAAAATTTTCTTTTATTATTTATACTTATAAAAATGTGAACTATAGTACAAAGTATGTACTCCATTACATTGTTATCAGAAAAACATCAATTAAAGTATATCTTAATAACATCTTAAAAATGTTATTTGAATAAAGTAAAGAAAGAAGAGCTTTATATGCATTGTTGAAGTTAATTATCTATGATTTCAATAAAATAATTTATCAGGTCACTTATTGCTTTTAATTTTTAAAATAATACTTTCTGGAATAATTAGAATATAGATCGAAACAAAACAATTATTTGCTTGCGAAATCAAAGTCTATTTCTTAGAAACATTTTCCAAATGTAACAAAAAAGAATATTGCATGTAATAGCTCTTGGTCTAATTTATTTTTAAGTATTTATAGCATGTGTTTCTGAAATTGAAGTTTAGTTAAATCTATTTTATTTCAGAGATTAAACAGCTAAATAAGTAAGCAAAATATAGGGTTTACATACTTAAAACATTGTATTGAGAATTGCAAGTTGGATATTTCCCAGAATAATAATGTAACTTTTATCAGTGCTGAAAAAAATCCCACATATTTTTCGCAATTTTATTATAAATTGGATGTTTAATTGCATGGCATTATTTTTTTTATAAATAAATACCTTGGAAACATATGCTCTTTTAACATTTTTAATAGGTAATAACGAAGTTGTTAAACATATTATTGTGACCCAGTTTCTTCTCCCTCTTGAAGTGTAGTTTTCATAAAAACAAGCGCTGAGTAAAACCCTCTGAGTTGAAAATAAGAATGTTTATAAACAAGAGCAGTTCGATAATGTCGATGTATGTGTGTATAATTGTGTCGTTCCTTTTTCAATAAAATAATTATAACATTCCGGCTGCTTCAATGAACATTACTATAAAATACACTACTTGAAGTAAAACAGAAATTTCTTTAAAAGACTTTTTATCATTGATAATTCATGCTCCTTCATTTTTTTTTAACTTAGATAATGTAGTATTTTTTTTTAAATTCTAAGCTGTCATATTATAAATATACGTTTGATAAAATAACAAGAAAAATCAAAGACACAAAGAAAGACAACTGAAAACATTCAACCTTATAAGTTCACTTGTTTGAGCCAAGTTTAACGGTTTTCGTTGAAATACTAAGGTTTTGCATCTTCGGAACTTCAAATGTCGCTCCCTGTAAGGTGAAAAAAAAAAGGAAGCTATCTTTATTGTTGGTTGCATCACTTTTTCGGGACTGAAAATTATTAAGAGGTTGGCTGTATTTATCAGCGGAGGCATTTCAATCATTAAAAATAGGCAGCCGGAAACGTAAATAAATAAACAAACACAAATTGTAATCAAAAGTAGTATGGAATAACTCAAATAATTTTGAGCTTTAGAAGTAATTAACTATAAGTTAAATTTTAATTGTTGTGAATCAAGAAACAATTGAATAATGAAAATTTGTTAGTATTTCAAATGCTTGTGATGCTTTTTTAAAGTAATATATAAAATTATTCTATTAGAATATCATTGTAATTACCAGTTATAATATAAATGATTTAAATTGTAAAACAGTTACATAATATCACATAACCAAACAGATTATATGGTAGGATCCCCTTTAACTAGCCCGATTTGTTTACATTCTGCAATATCGCCAAATCTCGCTCTCCTTGGCAAACCCTTCGGGTTTGCCAAGGAGAGCGAGATTTGGTGAGGAGGTGTGTTCAATGACGTCAAACTGATCCTCCCTAAATAGGGAAGAACAGTTTGACGGGCAACGGTACGGGGATTCTACACAGCAAATTAATTAACTTAAAAAACATTAATTTAATAAATAACTTTTTATCTTTGTTATTGTC
>JAPDSC010164476.1:0-11507 GCA_026290005.1 Latrodectus geometricus
TATATATATATATATATATATAATTTAAGGGCAGAGAAATTTCCAACAAGAAGTATTCCAGTCTATTATTTTATTAAAATAAAATTACCAGTTTATTAAGTATTGTATATCTGATGATAAAATAGATGATATCATATGGAAGTAAGACATTAGTAACGTATTAATCATAGCTTAAAGCAAATATTTTTGGTTTTATGTTTTGATATTTTAATAACAAAATGCTTTTGATGAAGATTTTATGGAAAAATAAAAGTAAAGCACAATTTGAACATAATTTAGCACTTCACATATTTAACAGATCTGATCATTTTCATCAAACTAAAAATAATTGCTCCATTTGTCATATTAAGTGTTAAAATTCATAAAAGCAAATAAGTAAAATAAAATTTAGATAAATAATTGTAAAAAATATTGAAGTAATATACAGAATATGTTAAAGTATTCATGAAAATCAATAATTTTGTAAATATTGTAAAGAACATTAATTTGTATTTGAATATAAAGCATTTGATGCTTAACAATTGAAACAAAATGGAAGAATTTTTCTAATTATTTAGTTTGTTAGAAAACTAAATAAGATATCTAGAGAAATAATAATATAAAGCTTCTGTAAGAAAAATACCTCTTTCTTAAAAACACGTTTGCTTAATTTGTTTAGTAAATGTCTGAAATAATAGAAAGATATATCGCTTTCAGCAAACGAAAAGAAATAAAAAACTAGTGTTAATTGCTTTAACACTAAAGGATAATAAAAAGCAAAACTTATTCTCAATTGTTCACGAGTTACATTCGTACTGTTGCTAAAGGGGATATTGATATTTTACTAAAGACAATAATCTATTTAAGGCTTTTTTTCAAAGGTGAAAAATTTTTTTTTATGATAGCTGTGTTTTGTTTTGAGATGGTTTAATTTCTTCTTAATTCCTTTGGGTGAAGAAACAATTGCAATTTCTATTTTCATTTATTGTAAATTTTAATTTTTTCTCATTATCTGTAATTTCATTATTAAGATTTTTTTTTATTAGGGAAAGAATTATATAAAGTTAAAAAAACTATTTTTTTAATCTGTTTATTGAACGAAATTGAATAACTATAGAAAATATTTCTATTGACTACAAAATAATATAATTAATTCACAAAAGTAACTTATAATACAATAAATAAAAGCAGGAAACACAAAACGTAATTTAAAAATATTTCAACATAATACATGTTGAAGTCAAAAATTAGGTATTTTATATAAGTTACTAATTTTATTTTTAAATATAAGAAAAATAATGATATATATTCTCATTGATAATTTATCAGTTTAATTAATGTCTTCAATTTGTCTGTCTGTAAAAATCTGATTTTATCTATATTTAGCTGTCTAAGAGTGATGTCTAAACGAAATTTTATAGTATTTCCAATTTTGAAAGTTAAACCTATTCATTTCTCAAAATTTCTATTCTGGAAAATAGTAAATAATATGTGATAAGTGCCACCTCATAACAATAATAACTGTTATGCTATGTTTAATGAATGAAGCTGGAAGATATTGTTGTTTTCGAATTTAAAAGATAGACTATTTATGTTGTTGTATCTAATGACACTTGGCAACGCCATAACTAGGTGAATGAAGTCAGAGAGAGAGGGTCTTCCGTTTTTGAATAGAGCACCATCATACGAAGGTGGAAGTACGACTTTTGGTTCATAGATGACAGCACCATCTAATTCTTCCAATTTGGAGATTGAAACCAGAGAAGACTCATAGTCTGGCTCTAAATACACCCAGAAGTATTAATTTGGAATGGGAACATGGAGGATATTACGACCCGAAATATTTTACTTGCCCCAGTTGCCATTAGTAAACCCGACAGATCTTCGGCTAAGCCGGGATTCGAACTCACCACCTTTTGGTAACGAGAACTAAGCCCTAACCAACCAACCCACTACACAATTTATATTTTCCCCTCTTTTGTTTAATTTTCCATTTAGGCTGATGGGATAAGGTAAGCAAAATCTTGTTGCAATATTCCTTTTGTTTAGATTTTAGAAAAACTAGCAATATTTTTAGAGATTTTGAATTAAAATATAATTTTGATTCAAATAATCAATATATTTTTTTGGTATGAATATTGATTTATAAATGTTTAAAATATTAATTATGGTAAATTACTAATTTTCGGTAACAGCACAGTTCGTTCTAACGATTTAAACTGATATTTACGAGAAATAAATTTATATTCTGAGATGTTCCTTCCTCATTTATGGAATATAATTTAAAAGGAAGTGCACTAAAAAAATTATACTTTTCTGATTTGGTTTTTTCAGCATTCATTGGAACAAAATGACTTTTTCCGCGATCTGAAGAAATAGTATTTCACTTTGAAAATTTTATTTATTAGATTCTGTGAGTCTTACATAAAATTATATTTTAAAAATGCATAATATTTAAAATAGCTTTTTAGTTCAATGGAGATTATTGTTGAATATTTGTTTAATTTCGATCAAGTTTCACATACATACATATATACATACTAATCACTCTAATCATCTAATTAGTTAAGCATAATGTTTTGAAAATTAGATTTCGCCATATTTGTATGCAACAAGAATTAAGTAAAATGGATATTTTGATTTATCTAATGATAATATTTTATCTAAATTTTAGTTCTGAATCTTCATCTTAAGATTTGAAGTATAGAAATCGAAATTGGATATTTATGAAGCTCATTTTAATTCAATGTTTTTTCATAACACTTCCATAACACACTAAATAATATTACCATATAATATATTATTTATATCAATACTTTTTGCAAAATGAACTACAAAATCGTTTATTATAGGTCTAAATTCCACTAAAATAATAAATATTTTCATTACAGTTAGCTATCATTTATAAAAATACTTATTCAGAATCTTTATTTGTACTCAATTAATAAACAATACCCATAAAATACATAATTTCATATTAAATAATTAAAGAAGAATGATATCTGAAAAATATTCGATGTTTTCATACTAATAAGTTGTTTTCAATAATAAGAAAAATCGCTTACCTATTGTCGCTAATATTTAATTTTGAAAAAATGCAATTATTTCACGGAAACACTTAAAGACAATTAGTTTCAAAATCTAAATATAAAATCTAACATTAATAATTGTTTTGGAACTGATTGGCTTAAAACAATCTTAATAGATTTTATGATCATGTTTCGACTTATTGGAAAGAAGTAAAATAACAATCCAAATAATTACTGTTTCTACTGATTGAGTAAACTTATTGCGTCAGCAATATTTCGTATTTTGCGAAGTAAGGGAATAATAAATCATTCATTAAAGCACAATAATATAAGACATATATTTTGCTGAGTCATCGAAATACTTATTTTTATTCAATGTAAAAAAAGTAAATAGCAGGGAATGAAATTTTCTGCTTGAATTGATAAAATTGATACAGGATTCTGATGAAAATGTTAGTTATATTTTATATCATTTCAGGAAATACATTTTACTGTTTTCGTTTATAACATTTTTTTTACACACAAAGCTCTGTAATTAAAATATGTTTTCCGTTTCATTTTCTAATAACTATTTTTAATTTATTTACTTTGTTTCATTTTCTGTAGCTGGTTATAAGATTTTTGACAGTTTTTTGTCCAATATAAAAATTTTTCAGGCATTTAATGATTAAATAAATTACAGAGAAACTTTAGTTCAGAATTTGGTTTAAACATTTTTGCGTAGATAAATTCTAAAAATATTCTAAAACGTTTTATTTTAAGTCAACAAATATGTCTGTATTGAAAGGATTTAACAAAGTTAAGCAATTAACTAGTTTTTTTTTGTTTAATTATTATCTGTTATTGTATTTACTGAATAGCTTTATTTTTCAAATGCTTTTTATTATGCAATATTTTTGCAATAAATAGCAAGAATATTGTATTATAATAGAACAATAAAGTATTTTCATAGCATGATTCTTTCCTAAAAAGATTTTGAAAGAATATTTTAAGGAACCAGTTTTAAACAAATATATTTATATTTAATTTTCTACCCGGAAATTGAAACTTTGTAAGATGATAATCAAAATTTAGAACTCTACCCATATCGAGGAATTTTAACACATATTTAATTACATACAGCATGAGATTTATTGTACTAAAAATACAAAATTTACTTGCATATATTTGCAATTTGTGTTGAATTTGATAATGATTAATTAAAATTCTAACATATTTCACTGTATTACTTCACTTCACATGCATTACGATTTACATTCATTAAACACATTTCCGTTTAAATAATTCATGAATCCCACTTTAGTTCCTTTGATTTGCGATGTCTGTAAAGAATCCACTTAAGCAATTATACTTTTAAGTGCAATTTCTAATCTTAAAAAACAAATAAATTTCTATTAAAATATGAATTTTTTCGTCTCGTCATAAAAGAGACAATTTTTATATTGAATTAATTTATCAAAATATATTTTCAGTTACATTAACATCTCACTTGAATGATTAACATCTCACTTAAACTCACTCTTTAAAAATAAGCAACATAATATGTTTTAACAATTCCTCATGTTGAGAAAGATATCGTTAACATTTTACGGATTGTTGAATTGATTTTAATCAATTCAACCATCCGTAAAATGTACAATTAGATATTTCTTTCAGAATGAGATGATCACAAACGAAAACTATTATCTTATAAATGCTGAATAATATTATGTGCTTTGAAGCTGTAATGGTATGGCAGGGAAAGGTGTTCTCGTGACTGAGAGATAATGAGTTCGATACCTGATCTGAGAAAAATCCATTGTGTATTGAAATTGCTCTAATGAGGTACGTAAAATTGATTGGGATTGCAACATCCTTTCCCTGGTGTATAGTGGAGAGTAGAAGCCGAAGCTCAGGTGTCGATTTCGTTATTTAACTTTGAATCAGATGTACATTGACCTATTTTCAGTCGTCAGAAACAGAAAAACGCGTGAAATCACATTACAAAAAATAATATCATATTTCAACTAATGTGTTTCTAAAACGAGCTTTTTCATAATAACGTGCTTTTATTTTTGAAAAGTGAATGAAAACTAAAGAGATAGTTTAAATAAATAGTATATTAAATTGATAGATCAAATCAATTATACATTTTCTCTCGTTAAAATTTATACCCTACGATATAACAAGAAATTAAAACCTTTTTAACAAAAACCATTAATAAGAGAGTTTTTTAATGTTTTATGTGACAAAATGATAATAAGCATTCAAAATGTTATCAAATACTTAATTTTCTAAATCAAAAATGATGACATTTCCATTTAATATAGTTACATTTAGTTTAACTGCATATGAATGAATCAGAAACAATTAAATATAGAAACATTTTGATTGTGGAGAACTTAGTTTTAAAGGTTAAGAAAATATATTTACTTAGTAATTTGAATGAATCTTAAAAAATATTAATTCATTCCAAAAAATGTAAGTATTACTAAAATCCAAAAATTAAATGCTTACGTTTCATTGTAATTTATCTTATGAGTCTTCTTTTAAAAGAAACACCACGAAAATATAAAATTTATAAAATTTAATTTTATTTAAAAAGGAATAATGTATTAACTCGTTGGAATTTACAAGTTGCACAATTTTATTAGCATAGCATAAGCATATATTTAAAAGTTAAAATGTACTCAGTTCTTCATTCTTATAAAGAAATCAATAAGAAGAAATCTTATAGTGTTGAAAGAAAAACTACTATTTTTTTTTAGCTATTTTGTCAAGTAAATTTCCAAAATAAATTGAGCATCTTTTCGGTAGTGCGAATTCTTTTGGGAGTCTATCGATGTGTGTTTTGTGGCAATAAATCTCTTTTTAACTGTCATATTGACAGAAGGTAATTCAGAATTTCAGACGAAGAGAAAATTTAGGAGCATATTGGATGAAACTGTTTTTAGAACCGATTATTGTCATTATTATGGGTTTTGAACGCGATGGATTTTTTATTATTGTATTTAAATTGCAAGAGAATATCTATTACGGTGTTTTTTAGTTTTGTGGTTAAACTTAATTACATATTTTATTTATTAAATTTTAATTCATATTTTTTATTACCTCCATCAAGATTACTGATTATACAATGGAGAAAATAATAAAAGGATAAACAGTTATACAATTTTTTGAGTTATAAAATTTATTAAATCTTTAATGACACGTGTAAAGATAATTCTAAATTAGGAATAATCTCATTTAATTTAAAGTATATATATAAAACTCTATTGCTGAGTGTATATAGAACTCAAAATAATTTTAAAGTTAATAAAACAGTATATCTATGAATTATGTTATTTACTTGCTTAGGCAGTTTTACACTTATTTGCAATATTGTGAATATTTAATGGAAGTGCTTCTATAACAAATTCAAAACATTGGGTGTCAGTTAAACCTATGGAATTATCTTCTGAGTCTTGAACAGTATAATTAGTCATTTCAAAATTGATTACATTATAACTGAACTAATTTTTGATTGACAATTTTTGAGTGTTATTCTTAATACACATTTTTAATACATTATTGATTTAAACTTACATGTAGTACACATTAAATTAATTATTATCAAATTGATATCATTTCTAGATAAAACCTAATCTAATACATTAAATAAAACCATTTTATAGTTTTTAAATTTTCATAAAGTGCTTAAAAATAACCATTAAATTTTTCGAAATGAATATTCTCAAGAACTAAAATTACCAGCTTACACTTAAATTCCATAAATGAACCGTTTGTTCATTTTATTTATTTGTTTCTAAGATAAGGAAATTCATGGGTTTAAATAGTTTTTATAATATCATAATAAAAAGAAATCATACCAAATTACCTCATAATGTGTAATCTTGTCTAAATAAGCATACCATCGCTCTATTAATATATTCTAAAATCTTTTAGTATTCTTAAAAGCAGGTAAAATCGTTATTAAATAATTTTGAAAGGAAATAAATTAAATTTTATTTTTAACCTTAATCTTTAGTTACTAAGCTGTAATGTAAAAAAAAATATTATTACTTTTTAATAAAGACAAATCAGGGATATTTAGGAAAAAAAGTAATGAAAGAAAAAAAAAATATCGCTTGAAAAGGTTAAAAGAGATATCCTTTAAAAGTCCCTTTCAGCTATCCCCTTTGATAAATATTCTGTCTTAATAATGATACATAACAGAAACATCTACACTTTTAGAATCTAAAATTCGTAAATTCAAAATTAGTAAAATTTCATATTAGATTATTAACAGAGCATATTAATAATAATAATTTATTAATTTTGTCTGAGGCAAAGAATGACTCTAGCTACGGGATCTTCAGTTGAATCCCCAGGCATCTTGTACACTAAAGATTTCATATGCTCCCAGAAGAAAAAGTCCAATGGGTTGAGCTCCGGTGAGCGAGGAAGCCAAGCCACAGGTCAACTACTTCCAATCCGTCATGCGGGATATGTAACATTCAAAATGTAAAAATGTGCTGATGCTCCACAGTGCATAAACCCCATATCTCTCCGGATGGGGGAGTGGAACAGCTTGGAATAAACTAGAAGCACTTGTTCTAAGAAAATATGGTATAATGTACCGGTCAAACAGTCTGGAATGATGTAAAGGCCTACCAGGTAATCACTAAGGATACCAACCCAGATTTGCACAGAAAATTTCTGCAAGTGTCTACCAGAGATTGTACAGAGGGGATTGTTGTCAGATTAAACGTGTTGATTGCGCGTGTTGAAAATTGCTTCACAGCTGAATGTTGTCTCATTACTAAATAATACGAATGCAGGAAATCATATTGTTATTTTTCATCCACAGCATCCACTGCACAAAGTTTTCCTGGTAGGGATAATCATTTGTCTGCATGTAATGTAACATTTAAAATTCATAATATACAATCCAATATTTCATGTTTTTGTAATTATGTAGAAAGGTATTATTGATAGAAAAGAATTTCGAGGGCTGAATTCAGTGCCTTAAATAGAACAAAAAACTTAATAAATTAAGAATATATAAAAAATTAATTTATTTAATCTAAAAATATTTCAGTTCATGAAACTATGTACCAAAAATAATATTGAAAAATAATATAAATTATTGAAAAATTAACTGAATGTACCTGATATAAAATTTTGTCTGTTGTTTCTTTATTAATAAACTTGAAGAGAATATTATTTAATCTTCACTCAATATAATAATAAATATTCCATTATTAAGATACTTGTGATAAAAAGTCTTTAAAATAAAGCTATTTTTATATATAAAAGAGGATTAAAAACTCTTCATTTTTGTTGATGTAATGCATTGATTTTGTGAAGAAAAACATAGAAAAGTCTTTAAAATCAATATTTCCAACTGATGTTAAAAATAAACCATTTGAAATAACAAACGATTAATTTTCCTTCAAAGCATTCAAGAAAAATATTCTTATGAAGGGAGCTGTTCTTATTTAATTCAAAAAGTAAGTATTTGCTGCAACATGCTTTAAAATGTTTTTAAAAGTGCTCTGACAAGAATGAAAAGAACCAATGAATTTAATTAAACAATAATGTTCCCGATAAAATTTTCATTAGAAGAGGATTTAGTTCATGTAATCACAGTTTATTTAAAATTAAGTTCTTTTCCCTCGAATAAAATTGAATTAAGTTGATTTTTCTGAATTGAATTCTTTAAAAATATTTTTCATTTTTTTTTTCACATCGTGTGCCTTTTTTTTTTTTTTTTTTTTTTTATAAAATTTCACTTTTATTTATGAAAAATTATAATTCGAAATTATCTAAATAAATAATTGGAACTAATGTATGTATATATGCAACCCTTACTTGCTCTTAGCTTTTTATTTTATGTTAGAATGTTTCTGTAAAAATTGCTTTAAAAATAACTATTTATTGTTATTTTATTGATAATTTATCCAGTTGTAAGCAAAATAGTGAAATCTTATATGTTTATTTCGCTAAATGCTGTTTATTAAGTTTTCAAGCAGATGATTTATAAACATAAGGTAAGAAGTTGATGTGTATGGATGGAGTGTTTTCAATGTAAACAAAAACAAACCTCTGTTCACCGGAAGTCACATTAAATGCTTCCGGTGTTCTTACATCCTATTGGAAATCAATGTAATGATAAAATTTTTTGTTTAAGTATTTATAACCACTTTTGAAAGTTTTTTTTTTATTTTTACCGTTAAAACAATATCTTTTATTATCAGTTTCGCCATTTTTTTTAACTTTTAACTTAAATAATTTTGATGGGTTGCCATATTTTGTGGAAAATTGCTCTTGTTGGAACATTAGGATCACTTGGTGATCAAAGATTATTTTATTTACTTTATATATATTTATTTAAAAATTTCAGCAAACATATTTTGCGCCCGATTGAAATAAAAAAAATTCTTAAATATAAATCATATAGTTATTTCAATAAAATAAGTACAAAATTCGGTCTAAGGTTTCTTTTGGCGATGTAGATATGTACGAACAGTAAGCAGGAAGTTTCGTGCAGGAAGGTTACTAGATCTCCATGATAGTAGCGCCCTCTATTCCAAGCTTCACAGAAACTTCCATCCATACACATATTTTAATGCTATCGAAAAATTGTTAACAGAAATGTCTAAATACTTTATTTAACATTATCAATTGGTGTCTGATTGATAATATGAAATAAAATTTAAATTCAAAATGGTTACTTAAGATAGTTATTGATATCGAAGGATGGAAATTGCCTAATATTATGAAGTTCTTTAGAAGTTTAGAGCCAGAAATATCGGTCAAAATCGATAGATTGAAAAATTTAAGCAGGCATTAGCAAGGAACTTTGGTTTCAAGGAACTTGGTTAATTTAAAATAATATGGGTTTCTAACGACATAATATTACTTGATTGAAATTTATGTTTGGAAATTTTCTTACTGTCATTTCAACTCATCTGAATATCAATCATGTAAAAAAAAATCCATAGATTTATTTTCTTTGAGTAGTAAAAATGAAAAATAATTAAACAACTACTATACGAATTTTAGATTATTTGTAAACGAATAGTTTGATAATAATAGGTATGGGGAGACAACTGTGAAGAATTTCATTTATATAATTTTGTGTAGGATTAAAGCATTACTTGATATTCCAAAGGCTATAAATTATTGAATGACATTGTTTACCTCAATGTAATTTAATGTTTACATAGGATTTAGTTAAAAATTGGAAAAATTTTGCAATTTTTTCTCATAATTTTGCTGATGTTTAATAAACTTATATTATTTTGTGTGAAAATTTATACTCTGCTATCAATTTTTGTTCAATTCCTTAACATTTCTTTTATCATATATTATAATGATGTGTTTTATAAAGGAATAAATATTAAAAAGCTGAAAAGTTTGTATTTCAATTATTTAAAGATTTTATTAAATGTTTCTTTTCTCTTTCTGTTAACGTAGTTACATTGATTACTTTATAGATATGTTATAACTATATTTGAGTTAGTTAATTTACTTTCTCAATACTTTTTCACATTTTAGCATTTCTATTCCAATATCTAGTATAGTTTAAATTAAAAATTTTTGCATGTTTATTAAAAAATTTATTATTAATATTTATTCTTTTATCGAAGAAATATGGATTACCGATGTTAACAAAAATACTTTCAAAATAATTGTTTAGTTGCTTAAGAGTATTTAAAGTCGTCATAGTTAATGGTTTGGAAACTCTCATAATTTTTTATTGTTCATATAGTTGTTTCTATTTAGGAAAAACCAACTTTTCTTATTCCTGTATAAAAGCAAAATTAGGGTTACTAGCCGAATTTGCATACCTTTTTATTTTCAGTTGGGATAGAAATAAATGCAACGAAAGACTATCATAACTGTTATGTCCACTTTTAGTTTCACCTAAAGGGAAGGTTTTAGCAAACATTTCCTCCAGGTGTGCTGGAGAAATAAATATTTTAGTAAGACGAAAAATCGTTTATCATTCAATATGCTTAGTACGTGAATATAAAAGTTTCCAGTGTAATTTGAATTAAGACATTAAACTTGTTTATGGAAACACCTTATTATTATTTTAATATTTGTTACCAATGTTAATGAAAAAATACTTCCTTAAAGTATTTCCTTTGCCGCCCAACTTGTCTAGTGGTTAGCGTAACTGATTACGGATGGTGAGGACCTGGGTTCGAATCCCGGCTCGGGCATGGATGTACTTTCTCTCTCTGTGTTTCTTGCCCTTTCCTCAGTCCTCAGATGATGGATGAATGTGGCTCGCCCTATAAACGGGTTTGTGGTGGTGTAGCGTGGGCGATGCTACTCGTACCTCCGTGACCTGACTTGGTTGACAGGTGCCTACCGAGTACCGATAAAAATGAGTAACAGTTTCCAGCCTTGTTGCGGTTAATGGGCTAACGTACTATACTTGCTCAAGGGTGCTCGTCATTAGAAACAAAAAAATTATATCAAGCTGCAAAGTACGTAGAGAATATTAAATATTTATGAGAATCAATG
>JAPDSC010164480.1:0-16590 GCA_026290005.1 Latrodectus geometricus
TTTATAGATACAGCAGGAAATATATTGCTATTTAAGTTTAAAATTTACATTTTTCATGAAAAATTCCTGAAAAAATTTTGAGCCTGAGAAAATTATTCATAATTTCATAATACCATAATTTTTCAAGTTTAAAATTTATTATATGTAATATATAGGTCAAGCAGACATTTGGGCAATTTAATGCGATCAAATTTGAATATGTTTTGAAATTAAGTAGGCAGGTAAAATATTCTTTTACTTTGTCAGAAAATTTATTTCAGATTGAAACTCAAACTTTTCTGTCAGTCCAAGTTATCTATCTATAAGCAATTTATGAAAGATATGTTATTTAAAGCATAAATTTGAAACTGTATAATATTATATAACATTGTAATAGATTACAGAGCATTATATAACATAATTTGAAATTATGTTATGCAATGTTGTATCATTAAGATAAAAAAGAAACTGAATTAGAGAAAAACTAATGATTTTAATTAAGTACTTCATAAAAAATTTATTTGAATTCAATAAAATCAATTTTTTTGTATTCATTAAATTAATTTGTTGTTAAAATTTTAATTAGTTTGAAATATTCTTGGGAGTAAAATTATTATATTTCTCATTTCTCCCTAGACAAGCAAGAAAATTCAATAAAAGAGCAAAAATTATAAAATTAAAGAAATGTTGAATTGGATAAAAATTTATATGCATTGCATTTTAAAACTAAAACTAAATGTTTAATGAATTTTTTTGTAGCATCATATTTTATTAAATCATTTTTATGGAAATGATCATTTTATTTAACGACATTCCTTTTAATTTTGTGTGTGTGTGAATTATACTTTTAAATTTACACTATTGTAAAAAATACTAAATAAATTATTCACACATTCGTTTTTTTTCCTAATGTTATTAAAAACCAGGTGTTCTTATAAAAATAAGCTGATATTAAATTTTGATTTCAATAATAAGTTATTCATGAAGGAGTAAGCACATTTTGCTATCAAGGAAGCCAATTAAAAACAAGAAATTTGAGTTTTCGTTCTTATTGTTTGTTGTTCATTTAAAAATTTTTAAATATAATAAATATTTAAATAAGAAATTAAATATGAAAGTAATTTATTATTAACAACGAAAGAAACTAGCTGCAATTAAAAATATGAAATTGTAGCATGACAATGTTTTATCATTAATTAAAAGTATTATTTCACAGACTTTATAATAATGCACATATTTTTACATAAAATGTGTATTTTTAATGGATTTTAGTCATATTATTTGTGTTTGATTAAATATCATATTTTTATTTTTTTTTCTTGAAATTTTAACTAGGATTAAATGATTTACTATGACACAAACATGTTCTATAGAAATAATATACATTTGTAGACTTTTAATAATTTGATCGTCTATTTTAGTTTCAGATATTTTTGAGATTGATGACACCGATTTATTCATTTTCCACTACATTAAAAGAACAAATTGGGAATAAAAGATAGAATGGGGGAAAAAAATCAGGTAATCATGTATAGATTTGGTATAGAAAGAAAGTATGATTAAAGCAGTGTATAAAACCTACGAAAAATAATTTATACGAAAATTTTGATTGTTCGGAATGTTGTAAAAAGATGCAGGCATGATCCAGAACAATAAATTGTGAATAAATTAAGGAGAAACATTTATTCCCTACAAAATATGCATATTTTTATTGAACAGCAAATTTCAAACAGCAGAGACTGTTTTCCAAAGATTCTATGCATGAAACCTTAAGATACTTTTAGTTTTTAAAAAAGCATCCTTTTCAAATTCTGTAAAATAAATGGTGGTCCTGTTCCCGTGGTAATGCGTTGTCCAAGCCACACTCCAGTACCCTCTACCTTGTAATGGTAAAATGAACAGGCTGACTGTTGTATATTGTTTTCATTTTATAGTCTGTAAGCTGAGTTGTATGGGGTTTTGCTTAGGCTTACATTAAAGAAATGCCAGTATTTGTACCATAATATACAAAACTGGGTCTCATTCTATCGAGTGAAACATTTAAGCTTACAATTACTCATAATGGCAATTCAATTATGGTACACAATCAAATTGGAATTATGAATAATACGCAAATCCAATTTGTTTACTTACATTATTTCCTGGTGACATTAGCGAATTTCATCTATACTGTTGTCTTTACCTGATAAACATGAGATTATTTTAATAATGCTTCAAAACAGAACCTATAAGCATTCATATTGAGTTAGGAACTTAAGGTTAAGTTATGATTATGTCATAACTTAACCTTAAGTTCCTAACATCTTATGACCTTATGAACATAACCTTATAAACATAACCTTATGAACATCGCTTGACTCTACTTATTTTTCGTTCACTCTTTTGCCGACAAGTTTTGTTTCTTTAGGTGGTTGTATTGTCCTTCTGTTTCTTTGTGTGGCTATTGTATTAAAATCTAAAAGGATATACATGAATGGCCAGTGTTCAAAGAGAACATCTTGTCCATTCATATATCAGTCTTCTTGCCATGACGTTCATCAATATTTTACCGAAAAAAAATTGTATTTGGTTCAAAATAACATAGTCCCTCCAGACTAAACGATCTATCAGTAAAAATTATCAACATCTGTGGTCACATGAAGATAAAATGTTTTAGCATCATGATCTTCCATTTGAATAATTTAAAGATGATGGTAAGTCTTAAAACAGAGATAACACGAACTGCTGAACAAACCCCATTTATTCTGTAATTTCTTTTAAGAACAAAGATCCACAATTCACAGAATCAAGGTGAATCTACACGAAGTCGGGACATATAGAAATGAAATATTTATTATTAAGTATGAGAATTCAGGAAACTTCAGATATGGTAGTCCTGTATGTTTACACCACAACTTAAAATATGAGCCCCATCTGTTTATAAAATATATGTTTGCAAGCATTCATTTATTTGCATCATAGCCAGAAAACACAATACAAAAGAAAGACGTGCAGAGATACCTCACAATTTCCATTGTTGCACGAAATATATTTTGTAAAGTTTAAAACCTTTTGCCTAAACTCAGAGACACTATTTACAAGATATCAAGAACATGTGCTGTTGAAAAGTCATTTATTTCAATATTTATGGTTTGGTACAGAGAAGTATATGCTGGTGCAATAACAACCCTAATATTTAGAGAAGATATAAGTGGAATTTCAACTCCCCTTATGATTACTGGCTCACTCAAATGTCATCCTCTTCGTCTTTTTTTTATAACTTTTATTTCATGAATTACCAATAAGCATTGAGTTCTGCCAAAGTTTTTATTCTAATAAAGGAGTTTTACTTATAATTACATGTCTTTTCTGATCAATGCTGGATGCGTATCGGCATCTCCATATATATATATATTATTACTATTATTAGAAATATATGTAATTTATTTTCGACTTGAGAAATTTTAATTTATTTACAGAAACATTGTAAGCACCTCATATAAATATGATTTCATAAAATTAAATTTAGTCAATTAAAGAAGGTAAGCGTGAGTATCTAAAATTTCATTTTATTTTTTTCCATTCACATAAAAGATTATCTTTTTCCAGAGTTATATATATATATATATATATATATATATATATATATATATATATATAGTCCATTTGTTTCAAATTAGTTACAATTTATATTGAAAATTGTGATAAATAAAATGTGCATTACACTAGTACGTTTTATATACTGTTAAAGAAAAGAAATTTTAGCGAAACAAAATTAGGAAATAACATAAAAATACCATATAATATTTCAAATATTAATCACGTTGTACATAAGCTCAAAGAATAACACCACATCAAGTAAAAAAAAAAAAGGAAAATGGTGGGTACTTATTTTTGAAACATTATAGCTATTATTGTACCATTCACAATAGGCACGGTGACTGCGAAACTTAACAATTCAGGAAGGACCGTTAAGTGAGTTCAGAAAGATGGAACACATATTGCGGTAATGCTGGCGACTTATCCTTCATTACCCGCGAGTGCCGATAATTGAATCATGTGGTTGAGAAGGTGAAGGTCCAGGACCCCTCATTACCTCCGCAGAGGAGTTGTGTTTGTTCAAGGATCGTCCACTCGAACCTGTGATTAGGGAGTGGTTATAATCACGCAGTGCCTAAGTGATGGCTTTCATGCAAAATGCTGGTACTATCCCATACACTCTTTTTGGAAGTCGCCTCTACCAGATTCCCATCATCGCAAGGAATTAATCTTATCTTTTGCAAGCCTACACCTGATGATTTCTTTCAATCTCGTTGACTGTGTCACTGAAATCAAATCACCAGAAGGTAATTACTTTAGAACTTCTAATAATATGTCATCGCCTTATGTAAAAATTGTTTTGGGGTTTCTGCTTAGCGTTGCCATGAGACTTGTGACATTAGTCCCTTGCTTGTTGCTGAATCGTTTTGAAAATTCACAGCAAATTATTTTGGTCTTCTTTTTTCCATCCAAAATATAAATTATTTTTTTTTATTGAATAATAAATCAAGTGATGATTTAGAGAAAAAAAGTTGAAGGACGTGTTTTAACTTAATAATTGCGCCAAAAATTGTAAAATAAAAGAGGAAAATTATATTCGCCTACCATTGCTGTAAAAGTGGGTTAAAATATGATATTTTTTTGTATATAATTTTTCAATGATGGAAAAATTTTCTTTTTCATATTTCAATCATCTGATATTGAGCTATGGAAATATGAATTCTTTGGTTTGTATAAGGAGCAATTCAATTCATAATTATAGTTTGCCAAAAATTACATTTTAAGAGTGTAAGATTTTCTTAATTATTTAAGGCTTCAATCAAAAAGATCGTTAAAATCAAAAAATTATTATGATTATCGACATTTCCTAAATGAAGAAAAATCTTTATATATTTGATTTATAATTTATAATTTTATTTTATTTTATAAAATATACTGTTAAAGTTCACAAAACTTATTATATAATAATCAGAATTCGTATTTAAATTTACAAATATTTTGCATAAGAATTTCACATTTAAAAATTCCTGTACAGTGAATACTTTTTTTTAAACTAAAGTTTATTTCTTTTTTTTGATACTTTTTTTAAAGTTATAGGAAAATTTTTATAAAAAATTTTCCTATAACATTCCAAAAAACTTTTACTTCATTCGTAACAACCCGTTTTTATCAACTGACTGAATTACTTATTTCAACTGACTAAAGGACTTTTAAAGTTATAGGAAAATTTTTATAAAAAAGTTTCCTATAACATTCCAAAAAACTTTTACTTCATTCGTAACAACCCGTTTTTATCATTTAAATTGTATAGTAAGATTTTTATTATAAATTATATACTCTTTAAAAATTACATAAATTATATAATGAAACAATAGTTATTTGTTACAAAAACTTTACATACATTAAAATAAGCGAGTATATATGAAGTTAAAATTATTAAAAAACTGGCAATGCAAAATGCTATAAATGCTTTGTGTGTTGTTAAAAATAAATTAAAATAAAAAGGCTTTGATACATATTTTTAAGGATTTTTTTAAGATATAACATAATTCATTGCAAGATTCCAAGACACGATTCAATGAAAAAGAATGGTTTTTAGATCATTTTGTCATATCAAGAGTAAATTTTCTTTCATCATTACAATGTTAGTAAGAAGTTTTGTGTTCTATAAGTAGGTACGGACTGAATTACTTATTTCAACTAAACTCAAGGTCACGATCTAAAAGCAAAGGGAACCAACACATTACTCATAAGCCATGAAATGTGTTAAATACTTCTTTGCTATTTAAAAACAATGTCCTTCTTGCAAATTCCTAAGCCCGGAAAAATTGCTAAAATGATTATAGGAGAATAGGTCATGACACGGATAACTAGTACCGCTACCTGTTTTGTCACAATAGTAACTTGTACTTGTTCTGTTATTGATAACAATGTGTTATTGATAACAATCTGTTATGATAACAAGTAGTTCTACCTACATTTGGAGTAATATCTCACGTGTCAAACTTATAGTTGGATATCACTTACTGACTGTTGAATCTAGATGCATTTACAATTTGGATGATAGATTATGATGCTGTCAAGAACCAGACTATTATGAGGTGGACCCTTAGACTTTAGGAGATAGGTCCTAACCAATATTCTAAGATTTAGAATATTGGTTTGGATACGATTTATTTTAAATAGACTACCACTATTAAGAAATTCCCCTCGTAGTAATCATGTCCTAAAGAATATGAATAAACTAACATAGCTATATTCGGAATGATACCTCTCAATCTTTATTTGGAATGGTGCATTGCTATTAATCTTTAGAACACATCAACGTGAATAAAATTTTATTCTATCCATCTGTTTTAAGAAGTACAATTGCAAATGTAAGTGGCGATGCTCAATGATTTAAGATTACAGTGCATTAAAATGATGAATCCAGATTCCAGTTTGTGTGACTGCTTTTGTTAACATCCAGAATTTAACTTTTGTGTTCTGTGATGCATTGCCTTATCGCTTAAATGCTGTTTTGATCCAATTATTAGAAAAATCACTTCGATTACCACCTGTGAGAAATTTTCTGGTAATTTTCCAAGGAACATTCATAATTCAATCATAAATTTAGAAAAGCTTTCAGATCGTATTTGTATTTTCTCTTTTATAAAAGAGCTTCCTATAACTATTTTTCAATCTTGCAATGATTTTTAAAACTTAAAAATGCCGTAGTGGACACAGAAAGTAGGTGTTTTTCAACAGATTGAAGTTTATACCAAATTAACAAATCCCAAGTTTTATTCATATTAAAAATTCTTGATTATTTCCCCAAATTAGACTCACTATATGATCTATGAAAGACATAATTTACTTCGTTAAATTGATGTATCACTGCTGCTGATAATCAAGGCTTAAGGATTTTGCAAGCTATCATCCTTACTCGTTTTGCCCAAGTAGAGTTTAGAAGCAATGCGATTCATTCAAAAACATCCCTATTTCAAACTTTCAGCAAATTTTTAACTTGAAATTTATGAGTACTACAGTATTTCGACTTTAATGATACATTAGTCTCACCAACACATAGAAAATTTCATTTCTGTATTAAAATTTTGTCCCAAAAGGGAGTTAACTTTAAAATCACTTAATATATTTTAACGAAAATAAGTATCATACATTGATATTTTCTCATTATTTTTTTTTCACATTAAATGCATTTTTGTCACACATTTTATTGCACACAAATGTGATACAATTTTTAAAAATAACAATTTAATTTGTTCATATTAATTATATAAAATATTTAATAACTTAATCAATTTTAATACCTTTTCTATAAATCTAAAAACAAATACTTGGCCCGTTATTTTTCTCTTCTACTTTTATTGTCACCCAGTAATAATACTATCACATAGTTGACAAACGTCTGTTTGTTAACTACTTAATCATTCTTTTTCAGAAATAAGATTTCTTGATTTTGCTAATAAAATATGATATATATCAATTTAAAAATCATTTGCTACGTTTTTTATGAACAAATGTATGCAATATTTAAGCTGTACAGTAGATTGTCAGCTTAAATATTGATGTCCTTAAGAAATCTTATGGACATCAATTTAATGATGTTTATACAGTTAAGTGATTAACTTAGTGATAAACTTAAGTAAGTGATAAACTACTTAGTGATAAACTTTGAAGTAAGACATTTATTTAAATGAAGGTACACACACATTTTTACTTATGCCATGAATATGAAAATTGTGTTTCATTTACACGCAAGGTTTGTTTCTTATTAATAACAATTTAATTAAAAGAAAAAACCTAATATTCGAGTATTGTATAATTTCTATAGAATTTTACCATTATGCATTAGAAATATTCTTGAAAATTTCAAAAATTATTTGAATTACACTTAATAACATAAACACATTATGCCCTTTTATAAAATTAATAACGTTCAGATGCACTGATGCAAGTTGGGTACTTTTATACATTTAATATGAAAAGTATTCTAGAAAATTTTTCAAGTGAAAAATAATAACATAATAAATGTTTTATATATTAATTCAAAACATATACTTTATATTGACATTTTCTATGTACATACATTGTATACTTATCTATTAATGATTGTAAAGGATTTCATAGTGTAACAATATTGATTATTTTATAATATAATATGATTAATTTCCAATAACACAAGATTATATAACTTAAAATAAATGAAACAGAAATGTTTATGTAAATAAGCATTTTTATTTTAAACATGCACAATTAGTATTTTAACTTATATAATTTTAATTAATTTTAATAATTTATCAAAATTTAAAGAAAGTGTAAGGACACGCTGGGCTAAATAATCACGTTGTAATTAATAAAATCGTCAATAAAAAAATTCTAAAATATTTTGCAAGTAATCACATAAGAATATTCGGTTGGTAAAAAACACCCTTTCCTGAATATGCTAAAATTTTATTGCAATCTAATACATTTATTTTAAATAAGCATTTAGGTTGGAAATTTAATGTTTCAAATTGATTGAACTTTAATTAATGTTTTTTTTAAAAAAAAGGGTCTAATTTTAATTGTGATCATTAAATATTTAAGATTCATTTTCCTTTAATTTTATTTTTACCTTTAACTTCTCATTACTAGTTTTTTCATTCACAAATGGGTTTAAATTAGACTTAAAGCATTTTAAAATTATTATAGTTTAGATTATTTCTTTCTTTTTCACAATACATAAAAATAATTCTTTTGTTGCTTGAAAATTCATTTTCTATAAACAAATAACAAATTATTCTTTAGAAGTAATGTTGTGACTGCGTAATATTTATTTTTATTTCTAATAAAACATTAAGAGCTGTTGTTGTTGCTTCTTATTCCCTTGGTCCAGAAGTTCTGAAGTTTCGTCATAGGGTAATATGCAGCTTCTTTTTAAGAGAGGAACCACAAGGGCAGAAGACTGTGTTTTCATTTGTATTCCAAAGCATTTTTGATCGGAGGCTTATTGAAAAAGGCGAAAACAGGTTCATTGCATTGGACAAAAAATTATGTTGTTTTTTTTATAAAAATCGGAAAGATGGAATATAGATTTTTTTTTAAGGAAAATGACAATTTAAAGAGTGAGGAATATGTAAAATATGCCCATTTTTCTCCAAGCAGAACAACTAGGAAGAGCGGATTATTTTAAAAGAGAGGGAAGAAATAGAGATCGCCGTTTTGAAAGCCAGCAGATTAGAATTTACGAGCAGAGTTGCTTTTGCCCTGAGCATCGTAACATAAGCAACTTTACAGTGAATCAAAAGGAGTGATAATTACGGTTTAAAATAATTTCAAACGTTGAAAGTTAAATTTGAAATAACCCTTAGCCTTTGTTTTAACTTAACCTGAGACTAACGTTCTTGTATGAGTTTTACTCTACTTCAGCACTCAACGAAAATTCAGTGGACAAACAGGATAAAGATTTCGTTTGTATGAAAATCTAAACAAAGTTTCTTAATCTAACACTTCAAAAACTCCAATTTTTCTCTGGAATAATCCTTAATCTTTTTCTTTTCATTCATTTCATCTTATTACAAACATTTGCCCAATGATTCATCTAACACAAAAGAACACAACACTGACTCGCCAACCGCAGATACGTCTACTAAGAGATGATTCCATCCAGTTTTAATATTCAACCTTTCATCAGATCCTGATGGCTTCAGACGATAAAATAGACTATCCTTCGACACAACTGGAAAGATGGGGAGGGGGAAACACATAATGAAAATACTATCCCCCCCCAGTCATACCCACTCCCCATGTGAGGCGTTATTATAGCGCTACGCCCAAATGTTTAATGTATAAACCACATTCCACGTTCACGTAATCATCCATCTTCGCTTTGGAAAAATTGCTGAAAGTGATAAACTTAACAACTGGGCCAACACTTTGTAATTCGTTCTCTCTTAAAGGTAAATTTACGAAAAGATGTGCCTGCTGCTTATCGAAGAGCCAATTACATTTTCTTCGCCTTACCTAATAATAAGTGGCTGGGGAATTCTTTTTTTTTCCCCTTCCTTCAAAGTTTTATTATTTTTCAATTCATGCAGCTTGGGTGTGGAAGCATTTATTGCAATATAAATACATGGAATAGAGATAGTAGAAAAAATCGCCAATATCAAGTATCTATTATGTAATTATGTATCCCGAAAAACTGTGTTATTATGACCAGGGGAAGCAGTTCGTCTGGTGTCCCTATTATTGGTTGGTGCGTATATTGAGCCCAAAAGTAAATATTTCCTTAGCTTAATCACATAAAAGATAGACGGAGCAGGAGATGTGTTAACATAATAAAGAAGAAAGAATTTATTTAATAGAAGCAAATTTTCTATGAAGCTTAATCTAGCGCCAATATTTTCCTTGATGGATGTCTCCCGAAATAGTATTTTTTTTTTTTGTTATCAATAGAGAAGCTATCATTTTCTATAGAATTTGTAAATGGAATTTTTTAAAGGTTTTTTTATTATTATATTTTAGTCATAAAATTCAGTTTTTTTTTTTTGTATGATAGAATCTGAACGCTTAAGAGAAATTGATACTTACTTAAATTTTTGCAAGTCTGTATCTGAAGTTCAATAACCATAGCAAATTTTTAATGTTTTAAGCGAATTTTTGGTGTTAAGAATTGTTTTTAAATGCACATAATTGAGCGATTACTTAATTTAACATGTCTGAAAATAACTTATTGCTGCTAATATTAAACATTCTTACAAATTTGCTTCAGATTGCATATTTAGGGAGATTCATGTTGTCATTCTACTGATATTTCGTATAAAAATTCAATCTTTTGACTTTACATAGAGTTACTTCATAAAAATTTGTTAAAATAAATAAATCATGCCAAACTGAAAAATGTTAAAATATTTTGAGAGAAAATATTTCAATTTATGCTCAAATATAAGTGCATGGAATTATTTGAACTGTCCAAGTAACAAAATTCAATCACTTAGCGAAAAAAGCAAATACGCTAAAAATGCAGAAAGTATCGTAATTTTTTCAATTAAGAAAATAATTTTCCATTTTTTTTTATAAATTATAAGTTATTTTCCCCTTTATATATGATATTTAATGTTTTTTTATGAATGTTTAATCTACATAAAAAGTAATATTATTTATTTTAGTACTGCTAGAAAAAGTTAATTAATAAATTCCTCTGTTGAATGGCTTGTTAAATTTGAAAGAGAGAAACAGTATAAAAGAGTGTTTGAATGAGAATTAAATGATTTTGTTACTGTAATTGAATATCAAAAGTGTTTATTTATGTCTTGGTTTATTTTTTTTCTCTTCAGAGTCAACTGGCTAAAAAATCTTACCACTAAAATTTTTCTAAATTAAAACATGAAATGTAAATATGTGTGAAGCAAATTTTACAAATTCCATTTAGAAAATAATCAGGCTCTTGAAAACTAAAGAGTCAAATGCTTTTTATAGTATTTCATGAATAAACTTAAAAAGAGGACTGGTTTAAAATATTCCATAACAAGTTGTGATAAAAAATAAGTAAGAAAATATTATCTCTCGAATGTAAAAATACTCTGTGTAAAATTTAAAGAACATAGTTTCAATGAAATTACCCAATACGTACGACAGCTATAATTCCATAATTCAAAACTTATCAGGAAAACACAAATGAAAAAATAAAAATTCATGACATATAATGAATTATAGTTGCTAGACCATGCTCTTTTTTGCCCAGAGAAGCATCAAAAGAATCATTTACAATAAATTAAAAAATAACACATAGCCAATATGTATATATTCATCCAGTTGTGGGCTAGAGATGGAGAAGATTGCTCAACAAAAGTAGTGGAATTCCAGGTTCCCTACTTTGATCTGTTGGAATTGGTTGCCTTCGTTTTCTTACTGGACACGACTATTTACACAGGCATTTACAAATTATTGGAGTCTAGGATTCAGCTTGTTGCTCTCTGGGATGATGGTGAGATATGGATGGTGATCACCTTTGTCATTGCCCCATTGTTTTAAATTTTCTTGAAGACAGCTCAACGAAAGCTAATTATAATTTTTACACATCCATGTCACTTTATTGGGCTGTTCGTCAACTAATAGCAAAGATGCCGAAGACGGGTGCCAGAATAAAAAACAATCTTATTCTGAAGAAATCCCTTTGTTTCATTGTCTCCTTCGTGAAATTCGATTCTTTAACTTTCATTTGAAAATGCCATAATAACATAACTTGCTGGAATTAGTTGGCCGACTTGAAGATAAAATAGTCAATGAATATTTCTGAGGTAGCACAGAGTAACTTTTTAAAGCAAAGCAATTGATTTCAAAAAATGAATTGCTGAACTTTCATTAAAGTAAGGTCCTTTCTAATTCAACACAGCCAATATTGACCAGTAGAAATGATACAATTTTCACACTCAGGCAGAACTGATAAGGCTGTTTCACGGTCTTTTAGCAATATGATGAATGATCTCAAATTAAACAATCCGAAAGGAGCTTCATAAAGATGATTTTTATGTCCTTAAGAAAAATATTCCGTTGATCATAAGATACTGTATGGGCTGAAAAAAATAAGCAGTTGATCATCAAGATTAGTTTTAAATCGATTAAAGGTAATTAACGAATTAATGATGTAGCATTATTGAAGAGTCTTGATTTAGTGTATAGGATGACATTAAATGTATTTTAGTATGGAGAGAAAGAAGCACCCAAAGTACCCTTTATTCGTTTTGATATTAAACGATGTAGATATGTAGTATGAACTGACATGCATATCACTGGAATTGCATATCATTCGTAAAAGCAATTTAATGGCTCAAAAATATACAAACAAGATACTGGTACTCCATGTCGTACATAAAAATGATATCATCAATGATTAAAGTTTTTCTATTGTATGATACTATCTGACTGCATACTTGTGAAAAGCAAGTTTTAAACTAATATAATACAACCTAAAGAACAGCCAGCTTGCTTTATTTACTTGAAATCCGACTGAGTCTGTTCCATATACAATTAGAAGAATCGTTGCAGAAAGACCATGGCCTACTTTTATTATCCAAGACTTAGAGGCTGCAATTTTTCAAGAGCAGAACTCATCACATTTATTGAAAACAAATGTGCAAATGTGCAGTTAAATTAGCATATTATAATGGAACGCATACGATCACCTCCCACATTTCGAATGTACTTCTTTTTTTTTTTTTTTTTTTTTTTTCCCATTTACGTGTGACCACATTGTTACTCCGAGGAACATAACCATGTTATTTCTATCGCTTCAAAAAATTAATATTTACATAAGTATTTTATTTTACCGATAATTATTGTAAGTATATTCAACAAATTTTGTTCACATATGTCTATACAAAGAGCTTCTTCATTTCTTAGCTTTTTTCCTTATTTTTTTTCAGCAGAGCATTATGTTTCTGACAGAAACTTAAACATTTACAATTTGAAATAGAAAGAGGAAAACTTAAATCAGAGTTTCTGAAATGCAAATGTATGCAAGATAAAATGGTTAATATTATTAAAGTATTACACAATTTGTGTAATACTTTAATTTATATAATACTTTTTATTTTATTTTCAAATTATTAATTTGAAAATAAATTTTCAAATTAATAATTTATATTGTGTTTTAAAACTTCATTCAATGTATAGGAAGTAAAATAGTTTTATTTACATTATATGTAGAAAGTTCAATCTATTTCTGCCCTTTTTCAAGCAAACGCTTTCTTTTTTGTTCAACAATATATAAAGGATGAGTTTGTTGTCATGTAAAACTTTGATTGTGGACTTGAACCCTACAAAAAATTAAAGATGTCATCCTTGTAAGTAACGATTTCTTTGAAACAATGATTGAGAGATCAGAAGGATTGTAGAAAATTTCTTGATGCAATTAGACTTTCATATTCATCAGGATTAGGCAAATGTTCTAAAGTTTTTCTCATATCATATGTCTTTTCTATTTACATCAAAATAGAAGTTAAAACTTCTGTTTTGATAAATTTTAGAAAGGAAAGGATTACAGATAAGAATAATACACTTCATGTTTTTAACAACAATCATTTTTAAAAAATTAGAACTTATATAACAGATTGCTGCCACAATATGAATTTGATTGAACTGCATATATATTTGCAGAAATGGCAGCTGATATGGTTTGCTCTTAATCTCTAGTTCAAAAGTTCATGTATCAATTCTCTTTCCAGTTGCAGATATTTTTAGAGGTTAAGAATCCATTTTGAATTGTGGGTCCCAATAAAATTGGGAATCGCGTGCTAAAAGAAGAGCAATAAAAACCCAACCTAGTACAACTGTTACCATATTTTGCTTGTGTATTAAATAAATTAAGCATCTTCCTCAACGATGACTGCAATCGATGTAAATTAATTAAAAAAAATTTAATTAAAGTTTATCATTTTAATCAAATGATCTCCATAAAAATTCATTCATCAAAGTAAACTGCAAAAAGATTTAAATGGAATCAATCAAACGTGTTGCTGAAAGGCTTCATTGGAAAGGTAAAAATCCTGTTTGTGCAGCTTTCAAGAAATCTCCTCGATAAGATTTTTCCAACTAAATCAATAGACATCTGATTCCATCACTTTTTGTGTAAAGGAATGGTATTTTTATCATCCGCTGACAGGCTACTCAGAATTCGTTTATTTGCCCTCAAGAGAACGTGATCGATCACAGCGCCTTTCACAGAAGGTGGAGTGCGCAGAAATCACGTTCAAGAGGCGAAATTTGTTCCTATTGCACTGCTTGACATGCCACGGGTAATGAAATGAAGACAAGTTATTTTCTCTAATCCACAACTCATGACGGAGTTATTTCATTTGCCATCTCTCCCACGGGTTCACTCAACCTATTGGAGGATCTCAATTTATATTTAAATATCCAAAAGTTCCTTGTAATTACTTCAAATATTCAATAATCATTTGATTTTTATTTTAACATATAAAAGCTCAAAGTGATGTTTAAATTCATATTAGGTTGGGGAAAATGAATATTTTTACTTGAACTTTATGTAACTTCTTTTGGATTCACTTTGTAAAAAGGTTTAAAACAGCTTTCATGTAGATTTTTAGGTCTTGCGCGTTACGACTGCTGACATGCGGTTAACTTCGATCATTTTTGATATTTTATAGACATTTTCGACGATGCTGTATCCACATGCGAGGTGCATCTCTAACATCAAAAATACCCGAACGGAATCGACGAAACAAAAATTTTATGTAACTGGTTATTACAGTCATATATAGGACGATAAACTCCTTTCACAATTTTAGCCACCTGGTTAGCATTTTCGCCATTATAAAAGAAAAACTAAAATGTATCGAATTTTCTGTTTGTTGTCTTCCATTTTTAAAAACTTGTACTCGTAACTGAATGAATCAAACAAAAAACCGCAAGAGGATATTTTAGTGTCAAATGTCACCTTTCCAAAGAGCATAAATCTGATATTGTTTGATAGATACCTCACGAGATAGCGATCACTACAGACGTCTACCGAAAAATTAATGGATTACTTTTTCCCCAACCTAATATTTGTCAAAAGCAACACACAAAATTGTTTTATTAAGATAAACTTCAGCATGGCTTAATTTTACTTACAACATTTTACAAACAATAACTGCGTCTTCATATATTTATTAAATAATGAATTATTTTTGTATGCACATAATATATGGAATGTTGGAGGGAATTCATTTAAATACCCATCTCTTAAAAATCTGAGTAAATATCTTAAAATTTTTCCCATAAATTAGTGTTTGAAAAAAATTAATAATTTCAAAAGGAAACAATATATAAAAATTTCAAAGTAAAATTATTTAAACAAATAATTTTTGAGCCCTAGGTAAAATTTTGCTCATTGAAATTAAAAAAAAATTATTTATGTATCAATTAATCTTAAATTTTTCAGAAATTAATAATATAATAGTCAATCTGATATATTATATGTCATATGTACTATGTATGACATATTATCTACATATGTATGATGCACATTTTTAAATATTTGTTACTTTAATTATTGACAGCCATGATGTAAGAATTAATTTACTTTTAAATGAAATACAACTTAGGAACAAATAATTGTTATTTATATTCTTAAAATATTTATTTATTTAAATTTTGAAACATTTAACTATATTTATATGCAATCCATTTCAAAACTACGTAGAAGTTTAGTGACATTTTAAGAAATTATTAGGTTTTCTGTTAAGTTCAAATTATTAAAGAGTGAGCTAAAAATTTATTTATTTTAAAGTAAATTGAATATTATAATTGAAAAGTTATATAAAATTGTTAATATATTCTTAAATACTTCAATTATTGAAATGGGAATATGTTTAGGTATTTATATAAAAGTCTACCTTAAGCATTTATAGAAGTTTGCTGTCATTTTACTACAGTATGATAGTTAACGGATTTTTATTACACAAATTATCAATACACAGAAGAGTTTTATGTGTTTCATTGCTTCAATATTAAATACGACATTAAGTAAATATTTGAATAAAGATGCAGATATAGCAAAAATTACTAAAAATAGTGTATAGTCCTTGTAAATATTTATTTAACACGTGT
>JAPDSC010164485.1:0-14833 GCA_026290005.1 Latrodectus geometricus
TGTTTTAGAAATAATTAAAATCAAAAGACAAGATTCTTATATAATTTTTGATAGAATTTATTTAAATTAATATTTTCTAATTAATTCCCGAAACGTTACAGTCTATGTTGAACAATAACCTCCCTAAGAATTTAATTCCACAGCAATCTGTCTTGCATTTTTCTTTTTTTTTTCTAGTTACTGACTTATAAATTCTTTAATTTCTTTTTTATCTTCGTTTATTCATGTTTTCCTTGTTTCTCCAAGTTTTCGTTGACAATAAAATAGACCTTCAAAAATGTTTCTGTAGTTACTAGACTCCACCAAAATGAAACAAATTTAACATTTACCATATCTCAAATTTAAAAAATGAATTCCTTATCAAGTCCGTTTCCCTTATCGATTATGAAAGTCTCCTTTGCTTGCCTTGTTAGTGGTCTCTAAGCAATGATTTTTTTTCTTTCTTTCCCAAATAGCGGTTGTCCAACACCTCCTATAGGAGGTGTTGGGTTGTCACCCTCTATCTAATTTCCAGCCAGTAGAACGAGGCTTCCGAATTTATAAATTTCCATGTGACAAGACTATATCTTCTAGCGTTGGGTATCAGTCAGATACTTTTTACGATATTGGAGGGTAATAATGTCATTCTAACCCGACGCTACACGGATAAACTTTATCTTCACAAACTGAAAAATAGTCTAAAAATAAATTAAAACAATATGTTAAAAACATTACTGCATTCATGTTTGTCTTTCCTATTATGAATTTTAAATAAGGTTAATACTTTATGGTTTCTATAATTTTAACATGCTTTAAAGATACCAAATATAAGAAAGTTTTTACCAAATATAAGAATATAAGAATTTTCAGTTTTTATTGCATAAAATCATGAAAATTCTGAAAAAGAAATGTAAATTTCTTAAAACTAAATGCAGTTCAATTTTATATAATGTATTTTTCAAAAATTAATCTCAGTGATGCCGTAAAACCACAACACATGAATACCGAAACAAAAGCTTAATCGACCTTAAAATTTATCACTTACGACAGTATTTCCTATCGTTTTATCAGTCAATGGGTGAATTCGAATTTATGAAATTATAGATAACGACAAAATTCATGGAATGGTATTACAAAATTAGATTCTATAGCAGAAGCTGTCACCATCAAATCGTTCCTCCAAGCTCATAATAGGAGTCAAATTTAATGCATTGCATCAGAGTACTTAATTCCGATTTACTGATCAAGTTTATTTGCGGTTTAGTTGATTTTAAATATAAATTATTTATTTTATAAACATCGTCCTTCACAGAAAATTTTCATTTTAAATAAAAATTGTGATTTTTACTTTGATTTTTCATGTTTATACAAGTAATATTTTTAAATATATACACATTTTAAAAGGAATGAATCATTTAAGCTAATCTTGTATATTGAAAAGAAAAAGAATTTGCTATTAGTTTATTTATTAGAATCTTTAGAATACATTTCAGAAAAGAAAAGATTTAAGGTAGATATGAAAAACAGTTAATTTGTATTTCAAAGAAGCCGCAATAACAAATAGTGATTTCACTATATTTCACTGTAGCATGAATGTAAATCCTCACAAACAGTTTAATAGCTTACGAACATCATTCGTATTTTAAAATTGCTACAATTTTAATTACTCAAATTACATTTCAGCTAATTAAAACATCTCTATAATTATTGTAACAAGCAATTCTACTGAAATCATACTTTCAATCAGAACTTAAATCGAAAAATTTATCTTTTGACAATTTTAAAGGGATATGCTTTTCAAAGGATAGGATTTTTCATTTATAATATTTGCTTACATTTTTAGCTATTCTAGTTCTGTGTAAATAAGTCAGATATGGGTTCGTAGGAGTCTATTAGTAGGACAGTGCTCTTCAAAACATAAGGTACTGAGTTCAATGTTAAAAATGTAAAGCAACCAGAGATATAGATTGCTCTTCTGCCTTCTGCATGCATCTCCATCGAGGGTGGATACTTAAAAGATTTCCTGGTCTCCTGCCTTGCAACACACGTATATGACTCGCTATCTTATGAAAAAGTCTAGTTGGAAAGTAATCACGCGTTGGACGTTACAACAGGCCTAGACCGTTAAGATATCAGAAGTCAAAAATTCATCAGACATAGTGCTTACCGTACCTTAAGGGTTTTAGAAACACTCATCTTTGTGAAAGGTCCCGAGATCAATTTCAGTTACAGCAAAATAATGCAAGAGGAATGTTACGCTTTTGCAAGCATATCTTACAAGGTGGTTGTTTGTGAGACTTCCTGGTTTCCTTTTTGGCGACACATAAATATGGCCCACTATGAATGAAAAGTCCTCCCGGTATATTCATTCATAGTAGGCCATATTTATGAGGTATATGATGGAATGCCTCACAATGGTCTTTGGCCGTTAGGCTACCTACTACATGGTGTCAAAATATATATCACACATTTTATTAACAAATTATAATGATACATAAACATAAGAACTTAGAAAATTTTTTTTTCTTTTAGCAAATACTTTTTAATTACTATGAGATTGAAACTAAAAATACGATCTCTGAAGATTTTTATTGAGCATTAGGTGACAAACTTCCAAAGAATATCCATTCTACATTAAAACAATAATAATTTTGCTATTAAAAACTAAGTTTTATTTCCAGAAAATTTATTTATACTAGCAGTTTCAAATTTGGTTTGTATACAACTTTCTTTATGTTAGAACCAGAAAACTAATCCTTTTTTTACTCATACAAACAATTCTATTCATGTTCAGCCTTTTTTTTTCCTGATTACAATTAAACCTAATTGGATGAAAAAAATTCCCGATTCCGCTTATGCCCAATATTTTTCATTAAAAAAATTTTTTTTGTAGCTGTCATTACAATAATATAGTTGATGTAATAACATAAAATATTTTTTATTTCCTCCATTTATTAAAGTTATTTCCTTTAAGAAATATATGAGAAACCTTATTATATAAATAAAAATTTATTTAATATTAGGTTCTTGAGTATTATTTTAATGTATATTAATTACTTAATTTTATAATAGTTATTAACTCCAATTTTATGAAAGTAAATAGCCATCTTTTACGTGGTAAAGTAATAATCTAATAGTATATGATGAAATTAGATCAAATATTAATACTAATTTTGGAGCAGTATAATAAACTGGTTATAAAAAATTAAGGAAAGATCATAAAAATATCGATAGCTCTCCCAAATATAAGCCAATCTCAATGAAACTTGAATATGTTAGTAAGTAAAAGAAGTAGAATACTATGACATTATGTAAAATAATGTCATATATAATATAATAATATCATCTATAATATAAAATAATGTTATGCGCTGCTGTAGGAATATGTCTCAGAACAGGCAGCAATTGTTGCTGCGTGTATGAGATTATAAATATGATATAGCGAAATAGTAACAATGGCCACCAGGTATCATTTAACCGAGCAATTTTGATCGCTATCTATTGGGAGACTAGAGGCAGGACAAAGTCAGATAGAAGTGGCTAGATGACTGAATATAAATGATTCTATGATACACAGACTTTGGCAACAATTTCTAACCATGGATTCGGCATCCAAAAGGTTCAGCTAAGGACGACCACGTGCTACTACGAGAACCGATGACCCATATTAATCATTATGCGATCGAAGGAATAGAACCGTAACTCCGGCTGAACTCACAACTTCCTCGCTGCAAGCTCCGGAAGGTAATCAATGGAAGGTGATCCGCGTGATTAATGGATCTATGGATCTTTACAGGGGAGTGCAGATTTAGAATCGAAAGCAATGGCAGGCACATTTTCATTTATAAAGAATGTGGAACATGCTTTCAGCTATTAAACATCCGTGAAAGAGATGCATACTAATCTGGCAGCATCTGTGTTTGGGGTGGTATCTCTTTGGGTGGACCCACAGTCATGTTATTTTCCTTGGGAATGTTAATACTCAGACATATAGAAATGACATTCTGGATGCTTATGTGCACCCTTATGCAGGGGTAAAAAGGTGATGCTTTCGAGTGACAGGATGACAAAGGGAAATCACACATATTTCGCACCGTGGAGGCTTATATTGAGCAGGAAACAATTGAGCGCATATTGGGGCCAGCTCGATTACCATAACTTAATTCAATCGAGCATTTGACTTGCTAAGACTGCATGTAGCTGCTCACAATTTTCCTCCTAGGACCCTAGCGACGCTTTCTACTGCTTTGGAAGAGCAATAGCTCGTTTTCCCTACACAATTAACAGATCACGTAATTGAGAGCATCACATTTCGCTGCATATGCTGTAATTGCTTCTTGGGGGTATCATACTTCATTTTAAAGGTACTTTTTCTACAACCAAATTTACATATCCCATTTGTTCATTGTAGACATGTGTTAATTTTTATAATACCATTATTATGTGATGATTTCCCTTTTTATGCTATTTTCTACCTTCCTATATGTTGAATAATGTGTATAAGTTTCATTATATACCAACTTTTTGATACGTTTATACGTTGAATGATAACGTTCAGCGATAACTTTTTTCGTTATCATCATTTTTGTGATTTTTCCTTAATATATGATATATTAACCAGTATATATATAATATAATGAATAGTTCATCTAATTTAGGCTACGCTTCCGATAATAATTGTTTGAAATAAACAAATAAAAACTTGTGTATTTTTATATCGAAATTTAGAGGAAATTTAAAAAAAAATTAAATACTTTGCAACAATAATCTTTCACATATAATTGAAAGATCTGCTTCGTTTCTATCTTTAAGGGCAACATGTTGCTCTTTTACACTTTTTAAGTTTGAGTTGAAAATTTTAATCTTGCCTTGATCATTACATGTTACTGTAGCCGTATGCTTAAAATTTTATCTAGAGAAAAAAATATTATCAAGAGAAAAAAAATATTTAAAATTGATTTAAATCTATTTAGCAAGTGTTAAATATTTGAAACATAGTTTCAATGTATAAAAAACAAATGAACTAGAAATTTTTTACATATCTGTTATGAAATATTCATATCATCGAAGGTGGAATTTCCCTTTTTGATTTAGGCTCAGGGATATAAAACTTTTAAGTTTTTGAGTAAAGAATAAAGCATCATGCTTTTAAACAAGCTTAGTAACGTAATCTTTAATTGAACACAAAAGTTATTAACATAGAATAATTTTTTAAAGCCAAATTTATTCATAGCTGAATCTTCTGTGTTTAATTTACTTGTAATTAGACTTCAATAGGATCAAAAACAAAAAATTGTTGACCAACTTACTCAAATAGATTGAGTTTGGGTAAATTGAAATTGGTAAATATGGAGCTCTTCAGAAGAGTGCATTTCTTTCGTATTGACTATTTCGTAGAATTTAGTACTCAAACTTGATTAGTGAATTTCATTTAGTGAAATCAATACTTGAGTGAAATACAATTCTTTTGCGCATTCATCATTTCGAGACTTTTAAGAATGAATTACGTTTAGTGAAATAAACATCTGAATGAAAATATTCTCTTGATTCCCCTTATCTTGATTATTTTTTATTCAAATAAATATTTTAACAGCATTCATCTCAAGAATAATGCATAGAATTGATGAGATAACATATAAAATATTTTTAAATTTACCTTATTCGTCTAAGTAATTTACCTTCAAGAAAAATTTGGGAATTATTTTTAAATAAATGAAAATTTACTTGATATTGTTTCTGGAATAATGTTTTAAGCGCCAAAATTAACAAACAGAAATGAATAGTGGTATTTT
Organism: Latrodectus geometricus; assembly: GCA_026290005.1. Taxonomy (NCBI): domain Eukaryota; kingdom Metazoa; phylum Arthropoda; class Arachnida; order Araneae; family Theridiidae; genus Latrodectus; species Latrodectus geometricus. Next base: position 5,772 of record JAPDSC010164485.1, read on the forward strand.
CTCTTTGCAATCACATACTTATTAAAATTCAAGTATAATTATGCCCTGTGAAATACAGGATAGAATGTGTGTGTGTTTGACATATACACACATATATAAACTTTAAATTTGAAAAATAAATTTTTTAAATATATATAAATGTTAAAATTGTTTTTCTGCATTTTTTTCAAGGCGATTAGTTTCTAAATAATCTTTCTTTGAACATTGTATAAAGTTCAAGGAACAATTTCTTAAAATAAAGAGAATATTAATTCTTGTTTTATCATCAATTTACAGACTGATAAAAAGTTTCAAACGATTTTTTAAATATTCATAAAAAGCATATTTTATATTAAAATAAAACTATTAAACTTCATATTTTATATTTATAGATCTATAGTTCTTGCATATAGTGTTAAGAAAAAAAAGAATAAATAAAATACATATTATATACATTTTTTCTTAAATGTCAATTAAATGATTGTTAACTTGATAAATTTTTCTTGTAACAAAGTCATGCTTAGAAAATAATAAAAGAATTAATACTATTTAGAAAATATTTTACGAAGGGGATTTTATATGAATAAAAGTATTTGAATTTTAAGTTTTTCAGTTACTCTATAATAAAAGTAAGAAATTTTTAAAATAATATTTTTAGAACTTTTCTTAATAAATTTAATTTATTCAAAATGTCAAAATAATAAATTGTTTTTTTTTTAGAGTTTAAGTCTTCGAAATAGAAAACTTTTCACTAAAAGAATACATTTCTTCAATCATATAACGAGAATCATTTCATTTTTCCTTCATTAACCCCTTTGAGCATGCCTGACGCGAGTGAAAGTACCAGAAAAATTCCACATGCTCGTGTCTCACACGAGCGCCCTTGTATCTCGCGTTATTTCGAACACATGCATGAGATCCATTTCATTAAAAATAGATAGACTAGATTATAATTAAACTTATTAAACATAGATGGCACATGGATAATTTTTACCAGTTTTTCCAAAATAAACTCGTGTTTTAAGGGGATTGTATCTAAGATCAGACCTGTCTGTATGTGTGTTTCCAAAACTCTTTTTACGTGAATAAATGGAAAACAGAGAATTCCAATTTCCAATAGACAAATATTCATTCCCTATTTTGTTTATTCATACATGAAGTGACCAATACTTTCTTATCCACATTACAGTTGAACTATTAATTGCGGTTAACATAAATGTCTGGTTCTTAAACCAACTTATTGGAGATTATTAAGATAATGATATAAAAATATTTCCGCGAAAACATTTCAATTGAACTATTAATTGCGCTTAACTTAAATGCTTTGTTCTTAAAGCAACGTATTCAAAATATTGAGATACATATAAAAACATTTGAGCGAAAACATAAAGGGACACAATATAGCCAAATACTTTTTGGATTACACTGAGTTTTATGTGAATCCCATTGCTAACATAACCTTTTTAATTATTGAGTTATATTAAAAAAATGCTTTCAATGAAATATAATACCTATCTTCTCTATATTAATGAACATATAATTATTTTCAAGGATCCACACGCTCGATGAGCAAGCAGAAAGAGAAACATCGCTCAACAATGCATTTGATCTATCGAATTTTCTTTCCAAATTGTAGTTATCTTAGAAAAGAAATTATACAAGTGCATTTGTATAGTTTTCTTTTCAAGAAATGCATATACATGACATTTAATTCTGAAAATAATTTTAAGCAATGAGTTATATGAATTCGATTCCAATGTATTTTTTCTTTTAAAATTAGCATACTTTATTAGATAAAGTCTAATAAATGATAAGAAACAACAGTGTGACATCAACCATTTTCAACCCCGTAGGATCCTTTTCGTCCAGTAATGTATTTTTTGGGCATAATTTGAAGATTTTATGAAAATCCAAATTAAAAGCAGATGTCAAAACTTATCAATGTTTTATGGCCTTTAAAAACCAACGAATATCCAAACTCGTCAGCATAAAACAAAAACAAGTCTGTAAGACCCGTTGTCCCATACGAAAGTCGGCACTGAACAGGAAAAAGATCGTCCATTGATTTTTGAAATGAAATAATATTATATATTTAGAGCTATATTATGCTACGCTTGAATGTTTTTTCCTAACAAAACTGTATTAATGATTATTAAGATAGTAAAAAAAAAAGCATCATTAAAACGAAAACATAAATGCACATAATATTCACTCCTTAAATTATCGAATGGGATTCGAGTAAAATGAAATAAATTTCCAGTCTTTTGCCTCCTAAAACTCACCAATGTTAGATGATTGATCTTTTTAAAAAGTTTGTGGTGAATACAATCTAATCAGAATCAAATCTATTTCATTCAAACAAATACAGAAAAATATGGATTTAATAACGTAAATGAGTTAGAAAAATCACATGTGTGTGTGTGCGTATATATTACTAATAATTACTCAATTTTTTAAAAAGTAAGAGCAGTTCAATATATTGAGCTATATTTTGCTTCACATGAACACGTCTTATTCCTGATATAGCTATATTGGTAACAATGGGGGCTAGTAGTAAAAACTAATTTCTTCAGTGAAAACATAAATGGACATGATGTAGATCAATATACATAAGGCTACATTGTGCTTCACTCGATTTGCTGAAAACATGCTCCATGTGACATTTCTAACATAAATTTATTAGTGAGTATTGAGGTATTAATAAAAATAAAGTCTTCATCTAAAACATGAAAGGAGAGATTTAAATATTTTTTTAATTTAGTTTTATTTTATTATTTTTATTTTAAAAGATTCAATGTGTGATAATATTTAAATTATATATAATACCGTTCATTGAAAATGAATATTTTGTTATTCTCAATGACTCCCATAATCATTTTCGACCGACTTTATAACCAATATTCTTACGAAAAAAGCTAATGAAAAATATATATTTATAAGCAGAATATACGTACATGTTAAAGAGAAAAAAATAATTCGTGTAAAAAGTTAAAGAGGATGCAAAAAAAAGTTAAAAGTTAAAGAGAAATATTATGTCATCAAATCATTTAAATAAAAATAGTCTTTTTTATACACAGAGGATTTAACTTATTCTTAACGTAAAATCACTAATTATAATTAGAAATAAATATTATGTAGTTTATATTTCGTAATGTGTATGTGTGTGCTATTTTAGATAAAAGTTTATTGTGTAAAGTTACAGAAGATGTAAGTTTTCTAAGAATTTCATTTCCTCTTTAACTTTTTAGAAACTTTAAAATACGTTTATTTTTCAATGTGACACGTCATTAAACACATTTAATATAGAAACTATTCATATATATCATCTAAAAGTTTTTTTTTCTTTTTTAAGATCAGATATAAAGTCTAAAATTTCTTACTTTTCTTAAAAAAATTTGTTCTTTTAAATTCTAATTTTAAAGCTGAATGCAAAATTAATTTATTTTCTGTGATTTTATTTTAAATTAGAATACTCGAAAATAAATTAAAAACCAAGAACTATAAACTTACTACATTAAAATTCAGATTTATTAACATAATTTCTGTTAAATATTTTTCTAAATCTGAATTTATCTTTCAAAATAGGACTATTTATAAGAAATTATAATTATTTAGTTTTTTTAAATTTTGGACCTTCTCATTTTTTGCGAATAAATGATACTTTATAAACAAAATTTCGTATAATATTTTTCTAAAACATTTTTATATTTCCAATTTTACAGTATTTACTAAGCTATCAAATATTTAAAAAATTTAATTAAAAATTATTTAAAATTACAAGCTATCGATAATTCAAAGAATACATCAATGTTAAATATCTGGAAATTAAATTTCTTTTCAATGATTCAACTGAACATTTATTAAAATATCTTATTTAATATCTGAATTTTAAAATGCATTTTAAATATCCCTACAACATTAATAAAAAATAAATAACGCTACAAATTCAAAAAAAATTATATTCTATTTGAATTTGTTATTAACTTTTAAAAATTTTAATAGTAAATTCAAATGGAATATAAAGGGCTTAGAAGAAATTTTACCTAGTTGTTATTAGCATAACAATAGTAATAGTTTAATGCTAACATACCTGCTGTATTGTCGCCTCTGTGGATTAAAGGTACATTTATAAAAGAGCGTTATGATTAGAAAGGTTTGAGAAATCTTACAACGAAGAATAGAAAAGAACTACTTTTGCGGCACGATTTTGAAAGTCAGCAAATCTTGAGATGCGCAAACGACGTCTCTATGGATACGAGTCATGCTTTTCTCAGCCCAATCAGCTTTCATCAGACATTGTCTTCCCTCATCTAATTTTTTGCATTCTAATTTTAATAATTCTCCTCCAAAATTTAATTCGGTACACATTTTAAGTGACAAGAATATGAAAATTTCAGAAATTATATAAAGATTATATGGGATAAAAATTACACACAAATCATAAACTACCTGTAAATTTGTAGTTATCAGATATTCATAAAATAAAAGAAAATTTTAAGCAAATAAAAATAATTAAAATACTAAATTAAAGTTAACATAAGACAAGACTCATTCCAAGATTTGCTGTCTGGATTAACTATTAAATATTCTAGAGAAGAAATAGTCCAGAAGTTGAAAAAATATGGAAAAAATAATCACATAGAAATGTTATATAATGAAAAATGATCAATTTATTTAAGAAGTGATCGATTTTAATTTTGTTTAAAAGGATCAATTTCAATTTTATTTACTTATACACTTTTCAATTTACACCTTGTATTGTAATTTTGGAAGATGACGTTTGGCTGAGTCTTTTGTTTTTAAGTACTAGTCTCAGAATAGCCTCTTCAAAAAATTTATAATTTCTTGAAGAGGGTAGAAGATGTTTAGTTTGAAATTTCATTTGTTTTTTTTTATTTTTCCGTTTAGATTTATACCATTTAAATAAAATAATTTTTGCTTAAATCTATATTCTAAAAGTGTTTGAATATGTAATACTTTGCATAGGATTCACACAAACAATAAAAACTTTATTAGTTGCCCTTTATTAGAAAATCAAAGATTTAAAAAATTTTCTAAATAACTATATACAGTGATATTTAGAGATATTTTTCATGTGTGTTTTTATAAAAATCACAAATTGTTTAGTTATCAAAAGGTATATTTTTTAGTTATTCTAAAAACTAATTTAAAACATTTGCAGATATTTGACTTTTGCATTTCTTCTAGTTTAATTAAATTCATCTTTACAGTCTTGCAACCATGTGTCGATTAATGTAAACATTTATTAATACATGATGAAAACATTTTTACACTTACTTTTATTTTTGTTAAAGTTCTATACATAAATTTTAAAGTAAAATAAATTTTCTTATGGAATATGTCAAAAATTATGAGTTCTTTTTAACGAGTTTCAAGAATTTTAAATTTTAGAAATCTATTTGAATTAAGGAAAATACTCAAGAAACTTAGGAAGAGAAGTATGAAGAGTATTAAAGATATTGAATGCAATTAAATTTCAGGTAATGAATTTTCTATAATTACCCTTAATTATGTGATATATAAAAGCATAATAGGGGTCCAGAAATATATAATTTAAGATAGTTTTCCAACATGCCGCACAAATCAGCTTTATTTTCGGAACATTTAATTTTAAATCCTAGCTTACACAAGAAATGTTCTATTTGCAGAAGATATTTCATTAAAGTTTTAATAATTGTCTAATTAAGTTCCATAGATGTGAAAATGAAATAATTGCCTAATTAAGTATCAAAAACTGTCGCGTCATCCAAGAGGAGAATCGTACCATGCGTCATCAGAATTAATTAGGCTTTCAGTTTATTTATTGAGTTTTAAAACATACAAATTAAAACTCAATATATAAAATCATCAGGATCATCAGAACTTATCAAAATATATTGCTCAAAATTAGTTCAAAGAAATCACTTTAATTTTATATATGTATAATCAAAAACAATCGTAGAATGTCTGTTTGTGCGTATGTAAATAAGATAATCTTAAAAACTATTTGCAGAACCATATTACATTCATATGTATAAGGACATAAGCGATAAAAATAAAAATCATGAATTTATTTTCATTTTAAGTATATCTATTTTGTTTTCATCTATGATTATTTTTCGCATTAAATGACTCTTCACTGCAGTAAATCTTGTCTTTCAGGATTTCTTTACATAATTACTATACATCAGGTTCACACAGTTAAAAATTATTCTGAAGAGAACAAATAAGGGAGCAAACGACATTTTAGTTATTTTTAGAAAGGATATAATCATCAAGTTTTGCATTAAATTCTTTTATTACCTAAATCATGATTATCCTTATGTTTGCCTTTCTGTTGAGCTTCTTCTTTTGTTCGAAACTTTGTCAGTAAGAAATTGTAATTAATTTATTTGTACACATAATATCCAAACTTCACCATGATTTCTGCTTTGCATCATTTCTAAAACATGAAGCATTACAAAGTGTGGCAGGATAACCATTTTCTTCCCTTCCGGCAATCAGCTTCATCATAGAGCTGCATACGGAAAGTGGATTGAAAGATGAATTTCAGTATCAAAAAGTACTACAAATATAATGCGTCACCGAACTGAGATTGCATTTCCGATTCCTTTTGATGGATTTTGAAATCAAATGATTTTTGGGGGAAGTTTTCTTGGAGATGGGTATTATATCAGTTCGTTTCATGTAATCAAGCTTTAATTTTCTTAGAATGGACTGTGGGAAGAGTGTTTTCACTCGTCTTTTAGATTTTAAAAAGAGAATCCCTGAGGCGAATTGAGTTTGTGGCGGAAAAATCCGACAAAGTCTCTTTTATATTCAATTTTTCCCCCGTTTCATTTCATACATTTTTCCCGACACGAAGAGGTAACTGCTGACTTCAATATTTTTGAAGTTTTAAGGATCGAATGTGAATGATTTTTAATTTACATATAAATGGGTTATATTTTTAAAAGTATCGAGTATTTAAAGTAAAGGTTACTTTCTTATTTTACCTTTGTAAGTAAAATATCCATCTCTATATATATACATAAGTATGAGAAATAAGGTTGATCTGTTTCACAGTAATAAGTAGAAAATATGCATAAGTTATGTGTATATTTCCATATCAATCTCTATTATTTTATTTCCATAAATTTAAAAAAAAGTTTGAAATAAGAAGATGGAAGCAAGAGAGCCTTTTGTTTCTAATATTTTTTCCAAAAGTGATTTTTTCATATAACTATTATTCTATAATTATTTGAAAATATTTTTCACAATTATTTAATATTTCTTAATTTTGACAATAAATATTACCATTTCTATGCCACTCATAAAAATGAAGTAAACTTTTGGAAGCAATGTAGAAAATGAATCCAATAAGATATTAATTTATTTTACATTTTGAAATCACTTTCTGTAAAAGCAGATGGAAACAAGGTATCTAAATTATCTTGTGAAGCCTAGCCTAAATGCATATAAGAAATTTAGAATATTTAAAAGTTTACAGAAGTCTGCCTTTTATCATGAAATCAAGCAATTTCAAAATTTTATTTGTAAGCGTTCTAGAAATATGAGAAATTAAATGAAAATTATTGATTTTGATTGAAATAATAAAGAGAAAAATTGTGTGCAAATTTGGCAACATTTCTTCATATTACTTTAGTTGGGTTATGAAAATAATACTATTTTCATAACCAATAAATAAATTTCAGCGTATAGAATTGTTATGATATAAATTTGAAGTTTTTTAATTTTGTCTGGTATGTAATCTTATTGATTAAAATTGGGCAAGTTTAAAATCAATAAAGATTTAATGTAGAAAATTGTGTAGGACTGTTAAGAAACATATTAGAGTTCAGTAATTAGAAATAATTTAAAGCACTTACCTAAATTCAGGTTGAATTTAAATCAGATTTTATGTGGATGGTACTCAAATATTTGGAAAAATATATAAATATATATGCGTATTATATGGAAAAAAAATGACAGTGCCCAGAAGGAACTACTTCAATTCTCAATCTTAAATTATTGTCCCGATAACTATTATTAATTGAAAATCACTGTTTATTCTGGCCAACTTATCCAACAAATCTTGTGAAAAGTCCTATGATGTTATGTAAGCCAAATGTAAGGACTTCTGCAGCAATTTTGCTAGCTTTCTTGGATCTTCAAATGATGGCTATACTGCAGTTATTCTTGTGATAAAAGAATATGATTTCTAAAACCTGTTAACCTTATGGGCTTACAAAGAACTTTTTACAAACGACATAAAATATTTTTCTGTATGTAAAAACTTATGAAATTTATCTAGTTGATAACATTTCTAGTGACGTACTTTCATAAACTTGTAATTCACAGTTGGTTATCGAAATTGAAATTTGTGATCTGAATTAAACGCTCTGCCACTAAAAAAATTTTGGAACGACAAATGGAAATATGCACTACTGGCCATTAAAATTGCTACACCAGGAAGAAATGCAGATAACAAAATTATATTTATTGGACAAATATATTATACTAGAAATAACAAGTGGTTAAATTTTCAAAAAATTTGGCTGGATAGATCCTGAGAAATCAGTACCGAGAACAACTACCTCTGGCAGTAATAACAGCAGTTATACGCCTGGGCATTAAGTCAAACAGAGATTGGGTTGCATGTACAGGTACAGATGCCCATGCAGCTTCAACAAGATGTCACAGTTTATCAACCATAGTGACTGGCGTTTGGTGACGAGCCAGTCGCTCGGAAACCATTGACCAGACGTTTTCTATTGGTGAAAGATCTGGAGAACGTGCTGGCCAGGGCAACAGCCGAACATGGAAGGTCCGCACAATACCGGCAACATGCGATCGGGCATTATCCTGCTGAAACGTAGGGTTTCGGAGGGCTCGAATGAAGGGTAGAGCCACGGGTCGTAACACACCAGAAATGTAACGTGCACTATTCAAAGCACTGTCAATGCGAACAAGAGGTGACCGAGACGTGTATCCAATGGCACCCCATACCATCACGCCAGGTGATGGGCAGTATGATGATGACGAATGCACGCTGTAAGTGTGCGTTCACCACGATGCCGCCAAACACGGATGCGACCATCATG
>JAPDSC010164501.1:0-16740 GCA_026290005.1 Latrodectus geometricus
TAATCATTTAAGGCCTCATAAAAAAACAACCCCAGTATGAAAAGTTAATACCCAAACAATTTACTTCATTGTTGTCTAGGGCTTCATTTGACCTCTAAAAATTTATCAGGGGTGTCGTAAAATCAAAGGACTCCCTATCGTATGACTTATGAAGTTACGGTTTCAGTGATTAGAAAGAAACTTGTTCAAACTGAAATGTTTGTAATTTCAAAATCTTATCCCATCTGATTATATAGCAGTTACGAAAAATTCTTCTTAGCCTCAAATTTGAAGAGCAGTTGCAGTTACAGTGTTAAATGAGCTGCTTTAATTCACGTTTAAAAATATTCATATAATTATTTATAAAGTGTAAATGTTTTAAAATTAAAGATGAGATAAATCTGCAGGATTCTCAGATCTTGCAAATACTTTGAATTGATGAGTTAGCAATATTTAAATGGTATTAATATGAGCTGAGAATTTAAAAGCTGCCAAATGAATAATGCATTTATAAATGAATAATGAATAACATATATACATCAGAGGCAAGATTTTAATGAAAATGTATCTCAATTAGTTTGAAAAAATTATAAAAGCCTTTAAATGCAAGTACATTAATTTTTAATATTTGTTTAATTGAATTTTTTTTTTATTTAGTTGAAAGCATTTTTTTTATCATAATGCTCTGATTTGTGATTACAAATATTTGAAACATTTTAACAATAAATTTAATATTTTTATTCAAGATTATAAGTATTATATTCAAGATCATTTCAAAAGCTGCAAAATAGAAGAATAAACCATGTATATATTACAGCTAATTTTGACAAAATTATGATCAGATTCTTTATTATTTCTTTTATTTGATTTATTCAATAATTTAAGGCTCTAAGAACTTGAATGTAAAAATTTTGTGTAGTTATTTTGTATTTAATTACATGTTAAATGAATTTCGTAAAAATTAATCATTTAAACAACAGAATAATATGCGATAGTTTGAACTTTTTAGAACTTTGAAGTTATTTTTCATTAACTACATTAAGTTTTCAGTCAGAAATATTTTGGACTTGATATAAAAAACAAATAATTTGGTGATTTAATTTGGACGATTTTTGTTAAAAATTAAAAAATATAAAATCTATTATTGAATTTGTATTTTTGTAAACTTACTATGAAGATGGTTGCTACTAGTAAACATATAATTAGTTGACATCATATTAAATTTTGCACCGATTGTTCTGTACTATGTAAATATATTATTACTTTTGCAACTAAAAATATTGCTTGTGCGTTATTATTTTCTTTTAACCTCTTACTGCGTATTTCTTCTTGAGACAAAGGTCGGAAAATGTGTTGTTTTTGTAAACAGTTCTATCAGAAGAAATAATCACAGTTGAAAATATATCATGATAATTTAATCTAACCTAATTTCGGTACAAAGAAAGAAATGATTTTCGTTAATTTTAGAATGAATTAAAATTCCACTTGATTTGATAATATATGCTTCATCATGATTTTTGTTCATAGAAGTTATAGTACTAGGCTATATCGATAGTTGTACTAGGCTATATTGATACATATGCTATATATATATATATATATATATATATATAAGTTAAATTAAAATGTATAGTAAAGCAAAATTTATATAATCATTTTGTATACAAAAGTGACTTACTAAAAGATATATTTTAAAGTTATTAAGATATAATTGATTTTATGTTTTTAATTCATATTTAATATGCTAATAAATTTTACATACTGTGTATACGGGATTTCTCTTTTGTGCTTTTTTTACGTTCCACATTATCGATTTCTTTGAAAGAATTGTGTATGTGCAATACAAGACTTATAAAAATTGTTAAAGTGAATTCGTTTTATTATTTTATAATCAAAACGTTTTATGCACAAGACAAAATATACGCAAAGACCATTAAACTTAATTAGTTTTTATGCTTTTATGCTCAAGTCTAATGCATACTTATGTGCGAGTATAAAATTTTGCGTTGCGTGCAGCAAACAAGAATTATATTTATAATGCACATAAAACTGTTGCATGTCATCCTGTGTAGCCCGAACTCGGCGATTGAATTTTAAATGCAATCATCAATTTCAACTCGTCAATTAATTATAATATAAAATACAGATAAAAGCCACCCGGAAGAAATTTTATATTCCCATAGTCGAAATTAGCATTTGTTTATGTATTCGCAGGAAATTTCACATGACGTATTGTTGTTGTTTCTTATCGGATCTGGTTTGGCAATGGGCTAAACCAGATCCATAAAACAGTGAGCTGATAAAATTTCCAAAACAAGAAGAGGACTTTGAAACAAGCCCTCTTTTTCATACCACATACTACTTTAGGAATCATTGTTCATACAGCTTAAAGGTTTACATTTGATTTGCAAATCCTTGATTCATTCCAAACAAATTTATGTGTACTATAGACTGCACATAAAAATTATTAAAAATAAATAATATGTTCTTAATTATTTTTGTTAAAATGCTCAAATTTTTAATCAATCAAACTTAATGTTTGCCTGCATCACCTCATGAAATTTCGTACCATACTTTGTGTCCAAATATCTTTACGTTGAATAGTACTATGCAGCTTAAAAAAAAAAAAAAAAAAAAAACTGCATAGTATAGGATGTACATCAGAAGTCGTATTTATGGGTGATAATATTTAGTGTTCAAAACTTTACTTGCTGTATGCAGATATCTAAACTTTTAATGTAATGGACATGGATTGCTATGAATTCATTTCATGTCCAAAATTGCTGTCTACGTTCAAAAATTCTTAATGTACAGAATACAGCACTCATAATAATTCTTAAAACAATTTAGGTTTTTATGGTTAATGAAGTGTTATTAATCACAGAATACACTGAGATCGTAAATTACATTATGATTTTATGAACAAATTTAAATTATAAATTTATGTACAGCGTACTGCATGAAGCTACTCTAATTTTACCTGCCGAGCTGGTAGCCGAATGCCTTTGGTTCAACAGATTGTAGGATCGAATCCAACCATAGGCATTGATGCTTGTAGTGGTTTGAAATCCACTTTAAACCATAAAACCCGGTGTAATTAGCCATCCTGTTCAAAAAAGCGACCTCATTCTGTTCGACAAACCGATTCCTAATTTTACCTAAAGGATGTACAAATCCTTAGTTTTGATTTTATAATGCGTACGATATTAACAACTTCATTAAAAAAAGTTTTAAAAGTACTGCTTGCCGCCCAACCGGTCTAGTGGTTAGCGTACCTGATTACAGATGGGTGGGACCTGCGTTCGAATCCTAGCTCGGGCATAAATGTACTTTCTCTCTTTCTTGTTTTTGTCCTTTCTTTGTGTGTGTGTGTGAATGGTTGCCTACCTTATAAACGGGTACCTATGGCATGTGTGTACTGAGGAAATCTGACTCCACACCAAATATGGTTAAATTGGAAAAGTGGAGCAGCGCACCCCATATTGCCGGCCTGGCTAGCACACGACAACAACAAAAGTACTGCTTAATACTCACCAGAATGTTAAAATAAAATGTTGTTAACCCAATTTATAATAAAAAGATCATTATGTATCATTGAATCTACCTAGGTTTTTAAAATACTTGGTTTATATGTGATTTAATTTATTTTTATTATATCTGTCTCACATAATTCCATGTCTGCGTAATGCATAAAGGAATTTTAACTCTATAGCGCTCAAAAGTAGCTACCGTGGAGACCAACACCATTTTGAAAGATTAAACAAATCATCCTAAATTAAATTAAAAACTAACGTTTTATTTATTATTTAAAAATGAACTAAAAATCAGTTCTAATTTTTAACATATAATTTCGTTCAATTCAAATAATTATTCGTGTTGAGTAAATGCAAAATTCGAATGAGTGGGGGGGAAAAAAATAAAAAAACTGGAGTTTTTAGTTCCCAGAATTTTAAAACTCGAGTCGGAGATTCGTATTCCCATGCAGGCCATCGTTGTGTAAAATTAAAGTTTATATGACGTTTACAAGGACGTATCGCTTGAACTGAAACTCGGCCTCTCGATTGTGTACTGTAATGTGCAGTGTTTGGGGAGGCCGACGCATTCGAAGGCACCCAGGGAAGCGTACGAAAAACAATCACAATTCCCGACGGGAAACCTGTTCGTGAAATCACAAAATTCTATTTCAAGCTCACAAGATAATTTGGTTTGAGATATCGTAGTGTGCGACAGCTCTTCAAAAAAAAAAAAAAAAAAAAAAAAAAAAAAAAAAAAAAAAAAAAAAAACGTAAACGCGAGAGAAACGAACTCTAATATGCGATTTTTGCTCGTAAGGGGGGGGGCAAAGCAAATACACACCAACGTACGTGTAAGGATGGTTTCTTCTCTACAGCAGTAAAGAAACAAAAAAAAGCAGACGATAAGACAGCCCATTTCATGCCTTGCTGCACACGGTTATTTTTTTTCTTTTTATTCGCAACACTCGCTCAGTCGGTAATGGCTGAAATCGTCGGCTTGTTTATGGAGGTAAAGCCCGGTGTAAAGCAAAACCCAGTGCCTTCTCTGCTCCTGACAGTAAAAAAGAGACGAAGAATACAGAAAAATAAGGCACGCAATGCTAATTTTATAAGGAGAAAGATATATGATCCTTTCATGCGGAATTGAAGTATCGTCCCGTCATCTCCTTCCATGTATAAGAGAAACTTAAGGGTGGATTCATTAATTTTCAGGTTAGCTTCGTTATCAAATCCATGTGGTTTATGCATATATTTGTATATATTATCTAAAAATAAAAAATATATGAAAATTTAGACAAAAAAGCTTTAAATATATTGCTAATATAGGCATTGGTTCTTTGTGGCTAAGTAGTAGGACTATCGCCAAACCTGTCTAGTGGTTAGCGTACCTGACTACAGATGGGTGGGACCTGGGTTCGAATCCTGGCTTGGGCATGGATGTACTTTCTCTCCTTCTTTCTTGTCTTTGTCCTTTCTTTGTGTGTGAATGGATGCCTACCCAATAAACGGGTACCTATTGCATGTGTGTACTGAGGAAGTCGGACTCCACACTAAATATGGTTCAGTTGGAAAAGTGGAGCGGCGCACCCCATATTGCCAGCCTGGCTGGCACACGACAACAACAACAGCAACAACAACAATTAGGACTATTATCCTCTGAGTGAACTTGGCGCAGCTTGACCTTTTAGGAGCTTGCGCCATAAAACCCAACCAACCAACCTCTGAGTGGAAAATGTCGAATTTGCTTCCAGTTATCCTTGTACAATGGAAGATGAGTTTTGAAATTCTGATTTGTAGATTTGTATCCATTTGTAGGGGTGGTTAATATGATTTTTTTGGTTTACATCTTCAGAACATTCAAATGTTACCAATTTTCCATAAAAATCATTCTAGAAGGCAGTCTGCCGCGTGGTTAGCCCTCTCGTATTCTGCTCAACAGTTCATGGATTCCAATTTCATTTGGTACTTGATGTTTAGCTGTTGGTCCTGGTGTAGTTTGCCCTCGTGACAAAAGAGATTATTGATGGACTGACAAATCAAACTAAACCTGAAAGCATTCTGAAATGTTTATTTGATACCTTACATATTATTTTCACTTGTTATTTCTCCTTCATAGAATCGAATGTAATTAACCATCGTTTGGGACTGTGATAGACTACCCTCGATATTAGAAGTATCGTTTTCGTCTTTATTTTGTTTCTAATGGCGGGCACCCTTGAGCAAGTATAGTACATTAGCCCATTAGCCGCAACAAGGCCGCAAACTGCTACTCATTTTATCGTTACCTGGTAGGCACCTGTGAACCAAGTCACGGAGGTACGAGTAGCATCGCCCACGCCACACCACCACAAACCGTTTATAGGGCGGGCCACATTCATCCATCATCTGAGGAAAGGACAAGAAACACAGAGAAAGAAAGAGAAAGTACATCCTTGTCCAAGCCGGGATTCGAACCCAGGTCCTCCCCAATTGTAATCAGTTTCGCTAACCACTTGACAGGTTGGGTGGCGTTTTCATCTTTGATAGTTATGTAATTTTGACTAAACCAGCTGAAGGCAGTCGACTTTGAGAACTTAAACATTGAGCATCCAATATCCAATTGGTATTATGTACACTGAAAAAAAAATCATTTGAAAATGATTCAGAGTTAAAGGTGTTAGGCTACGTTTTCACTGCTTCTGTGTTGGTAACGTTTCCAAATTTTAAAAATTTCTAGTCAAAATCTTAGAAGCTCGTTTAAGACAATAAAGGATGATGATAGCTTGATGCGAATAAGCATCGCATTCGTATCCGAAAGTCAATCATCTCGATGTATTAAAGAACCGAAGATAGTTGTGTGGGACAAGATACATGTTAGATAATCGTTTTATAATAAAAGGACCCTTCATGTTATATGTAAATTTCAAAAGAAAAATGTATAGTCGCTCTTAAGAATTCAATTAAAATAGTTTAAAAGATTAAATTAAAAGTTTTCCAATAAACATTTTATTAAATCAATCTATATAGCTGTTACCTGACGTTTTTCTGCTTGAACTTTAAAATTAGGCAATAATCATTAAGAGTTTGTAATGTACTTCTTTGAGTCTTATAGAAAAATAAATTTTAGAATGAATTTTTATAATAGAATGAATTGGAATCAGGATACAGTGGATTAATATTTGATTCGATAAAAGTTTAACCTGATGATAGAAAAAATCCAGTTTGCAAATAATTAAATACTACTTTCAACTGATGGAATATAGTGAAAAGTGTTTATTTCTTAAAAAAATTAGAAGCTTCACTAATTTTTTTCCCACTTATTATATTTCACGGATATTTTTTCTCACTAATTTCATGTTTCTTTTCGAGACTGATGAGGAATTCACAGAGAATAATATTCTTGTGTCCAAATAATAGCGTAATCGATACTATATATATATATATATATATATATATATATATATATATATATATATATATATATATATATATATATATAGCCGGCCGAATCTTAATAGAATCTTATTGAGAATACCTATTCATGGTAATTTCTTGTATGGTTTCATATCCACCATTGGTGTTACAGACAAGCTGTCAACCAAATGGTTAACGACCTAGTCTTTGGCTTAACTAGCCATGGCTACCCCATGATGTGGACATTTGCAATGATTCAAAATTAATTTCGAAATGGAGGTTCCTGTTGAAATAGTCCATGTGATCAAAGAGTGATTACAAAGCGATAAACAATCCAAACTCAGATGTATATTTTGAAAAGGAGAGGGTTAACTCCTACCTCTCACGTGACCCTAGTTCATTACTATACAATTAGCTATATTTAATGTCTTCTATTGGCAAAAAATAAGCAACAGAAAGCCTATCGATATAACTTAACCGAATTAAGAATAATATTAACAATTTTACAATTTTTGCTGTTACTAGGAGTTGTTTACAATTGAAAAATAATCCAAAAACAACCAATATTTAAAATTTTCGATTTGTGCTGGTTCATTTATTGGGCCGTGGAATCTGAAATGCTCGACTTGTGTGTGTTCGATTTCCAGTCCAGATACCCGAGTTTCACCTGAATCATCCTTGACCTATTAGCGGTCGCTCTTCCCAAAACACCAAAAAAACTTGCTAGAGAAGTGTTTTTCACAATCCTAATGTCTCCTTTTTCCCTCTCGCTTCTGTAACATTTGTTTTTTTGTCCACTATTTCAATTCATTGGCGTGTTAGATCTCAGGCGCATTGAATGATTTTTGATAAGTGACACACTTTTACAGGGTGACCTTTAATTAAAAAAATATTTTTTTCCTTCTTGTGTTTAGCAGAGAATAGTTCGTTATCTATGAGGAAGTATTTTACACTTAAGTTCATATGTTTGAGAATTTATGGCGCTTTATTTGCCTTAAATTGTTTCTATAGTTTGATTATTAGGAGATTTTTGAATGCTAATATTCTTTTCAGTCACAAACTTAAAAATGAAAGTAAATTAAAATTTGGAATAATTTTTATTTAATTGTTCTCAATTGAGGTAATATTAAATATTTCGATCCAAAAATAATGTCAGCAGATTTCGGCTTATCTTACTGCACTTACAACCAATTTCCACACTTCTCCAACTTCTACATGATTTTTTACAATGTTTCCAAAATTTAAAAATATTATGAATAAAATATAAGTATTGTTGTTTGCCAGCCAGGCTGGCAATATGGGGTGCGCTGCTCCACTTTTCCAACTGAACAATATTTGGTGTGGAGTCCGACTTCCTCAGTACACTACACACATGCTATAGGGACCCGTTTATAGTGTAGGCAACCATTCACACACAAAGAAAGGACAAAGACAAGAAAGAGAGAAAGTACATCCATGCCCGAGCCAGGATTCGAACCCAGGTCCCACCTATCTGTAGTCAGGTACGCTAACTACTAGACAGGTTGGCCTGCATAAAATGTAAATAATAAAAATATATAAGCCAAAAACCAGTTAAAAACAGTGAGGTTTTGATGAGATGAAATTAAGTATTTTTAACTGAAAGCAAATTTTGTACATGGTATATCAGAATAGAAGAGACGTTTATATGTCTTATATATATATATATATATATATATATATATATATATATATATATATTCCATCTTTACCTTTCTTTTCAACTCTACATATTAAATATTCCATTCTAAGCTAGGAAATATATGATTATAAAATTTTTGATAGTACTGGTAAATACAGAGTAACTTTACAAATACTGAACAGTACAGAATGCTATAAGAAATAACAATATATGTAAATAAATAATAAAATTTATTTTAAATCATCAGTTGATTAGATTTTTCTTCCTTAAAATTTTACTTTTTCTGTAAATTTGCCCAATATAACGTTGAACATTATTATTTATTGATATTATTTTTATAGTTTATTATTTGTATTTAATTAAAAGCATATTTTCACACACAATTTTGCTTGGAAGTACTACACTTCAAAATTTAGTTTTATTAATTCATTCTCCACAATTGCGAAGTTACAGTTAGACCGAAATTATTTCCCCGACTCTTTAAAGTCTGGATGGCTTGCAATTTGTGCTTAATAACGCTCCCGCCGCTGAAGGAGATTGCTTGCACAAATGTCAAACGACGATTGCTTAGACACACAGTTGCAGATTGTGATTATTGAAGGCGATATTTGAAAGTGCTGTTGGATGGATTTGGCTGTTCCCTAGCGGACGTTATTTCTAATCATGATACACATTTGCTGCTTGCTTTTAATCATTCCAGGTGCGACCTATTCAAAAAGCTATTTGTATTTTCTTACTTAAACTAATATGTTGACGCGTTTTGTAGAAGGTATTTTGATAGGTGTATTTTGATGCATTATTTTAGGGAAAACTGCAATTCGTGTCATTTATATTTTGAATATTTATTCGATATTAAAATTCTAAGCATATTTTTTATAATTATACTTTTCAGAATAAACATGCCTGATCCCTTCAAATCAGGCATGTTTATTAATAAAAGCCAAATTAAGTTAACGTGAATTGTTGCTTAATTGTATAACACTTATATGTATATAAACATATATTTTTGCTTTGTAATTTGTAATTTTCTTGTTTTATATATATATATATATATATATATATATATATATATATAACATGTTCCGTATGTTTAACATCTACATTACATATGTAATTTGGCACAATCCAAATTATATTGTGTATGTGCTATACTTATTATATGTATATATATATACGTACATATATATGTAAGAAACCCAATATAAGAGTGATGTCAAAATGGAACAAAGTATTTTTTCTGTAATATTTATGCTTTTATAAATATAAAATGATGTAATTTTCTTAAGAATATTTATATATTATATAGTGTGTATTCGATTTTTATGATATATTGTTGTACTACGTAAAGAAATTAAAGTGAAGCATTCATTACCCAAATATTTTGATACTTATATTAAAACATACGTTACCCAAATTTTGGATTTTGTAGGAACAACAAAGAAAATTTACTCGACTGTATACTATATGAATATTATATAAAATATATATATTATACATATAATATAAATATATTGTATAAAATATGAAACAAATGTTATTTTCTAAATTATCTATCTATCTATCTATCTATCTATCTATCTATCTATCTATCTATCTATCTATCTATATATATATATATATATATATATATATATATATATAATCCAATGATATTCAAGAATTTATAGTCTGTTACAAATCCGATTATTTTCAAGTTTTATTACGGATATTCACAAAATTGCTGAAAAACATTTATTGTCAAAATTTTTTTCGTATAAATCTTGTCTATTTTTATGATGAATATTCTAATTTTGAGCAAGTATACATTTTTATGTAGTTTCACAACAAAAAGATTCTTTATATCATTATAAAGAATTAAATAAAACTTTGTTTAAATTTAGACAACTTCTCTCTGAGAGGTCATATGCATATTGAGCAATTTTTGTGAGAATTTCAATTTTAATAATTCTAACAAAACGTGTTAAGAAAATTTATCATGGTGGTTAACGGTTGAAGAAGTAATGACTGGGCATATTTAACACCACAACATTAATTTATTTTAATTCACATTAATTACATAAAAGTCATCTTAGAAAGATATGGAACACGTGATCAACCACCTATTTGTTTCTGAATGAGTATCTACAGTAATATGGTACTTATATCTAATTGTGTATTTACTAGTTTTCATCATTCAAAAAGAAGGAGTGAAAATTTTCAAAATAAATTATTAATAAAATTAAATTTATTCAAAAATTATTTGAAATTATTTTTTCCTTTAAAAATTTCTTTTTTGGATACTTTGACCATGATAAAATATGTGGAAGAAAATTAAAATGTTTTTGAAAAATAATTTTAATTCAAAAAAATATAAAAAAATAAATTATCACTTTAATAATTAATTTATATAAAGAGTAATATTACATATTTGTAAAGTATTTATTAAAATTTTACTTTTTAGAATTTAAATAAAATAATAATAAATAATATATATCTCTATCGATATATAATAAACTAGCGATTTTAAACAAGCAATAAAACGCATTTATATTTTCTTGTAAAAGTAAATAAAATGAATTAAAGGAGTTATTTTATAAAATTAAATTAATAAAAATATTTTTTTCATGTCGTATTTAATCTCTCGCATCGCTTTACAAAATCAATAATGACCTTACTTCTTGTAATTTTTTCATTCGCATTTAAATCATTGAAAATAATCCCATTCAAATCTAGTTAAATTATAAATTAGTTTTTACAAGCCGCAACTTTAAGTGTTTCATGTTTATTTAATTCTTCAGCTCTTGCAGAATGAATAAATATTTTATTCCTTAATTACTACACATGCCCTGTTTAAAATTAAGATGAATTAAAAAAGAAACAAAGGCTTGTGTGTGCACAAATTCTTTCTCCACTTAAAAAATATCTCAGAAGCATGAAACATTGTATTTTGTTTTAAAGTGTTTGAAAAATTGCCCTTTTTTCCGAAGATTCGAATTATGCATTTTTATGAAAAATTCCATCCTCTTACTGGATGAAAAATTATTTCTTAAAATAAATTTCCTTCCTCAAGCTACAAGATAAATTAATAAAAATATCAAGAAATTTTCTATCTCCGTTAAAGAACCTTTTTTTTTTTAAAAAAAAAAGGGTAAATAAGCCCACAAAGAAAAGTTTAAGAATGTTAATAAATGCACGCAACATTGTGTTTTTCTTCAAATCGTTTTTTACTGCGCGTGTTGCCAGAGCACGCAATGAAACTCCTCCAGATAAAAAGCTGAAAAAAATCGCTTGAAATGAAAATTCAAGTGGCGAGTTAATAGCGATGAATATTCTAAGATTGAATTCTCAATTCGTTTTCGCTGATGAGTTTAATTAATCGTAATTAAATAATATGAATCCCACTAAAAAGATAATTACCCCTAGCTTTAAATAATTTATATATTTCTGAATGCATATAAAAATTCTCTAAATTTATTTAAAGTTTTAAGTTTATATATGCTTATAAAACATGCATGCATTTAATTAATTCATCAAAACTTCGAATTATTTTAAACTATTATATAATATCTAATGGCAACAGTAATTCATGTTGAAATAAAAATACTTCCATTTCAGAAACCAATAATATTCTGAAGTTCGCTTATGGCATTAATTTAAAACAGGTTTTTAAGGAAAGATATGATTGAGTTTGAGTTTATCCTTAAAACTGTTAAGATATGATGTCCACAGGATCAAATGACATCAATTGGTAGTTTCTCCTTTATTTCTTTTTTTTAATGAGTTATTTCACATTTAATGCTTCCTTGTAGACCAGTTTTCCTTGTTTCCTGACAAAATTGTTGAATTAACAAATGATTACAAAACTTGTTTACGAAGTTAAAATGAACACAACTTTGACATTTATCACTCTGAATATGAAATATCTGAGTAATAAATATCAAAAACCATAGAAAGAATCATATATTCAGTGAATTCAGCTAGTAATTATTCATTAATATTATGTTCTTCGCCTCATAATATTCTTAGAAAATTATTTTTATTTTAGAATTAGACAATAACATTTGCTAGTCGAATAATAAATATTGTATCCTATATGTTTAACAAATTGCTAATGAAATTCAATCAGATAATTATTTATAAAGTTAATAATGCTGATAAAGAATAAGCTATATATTAGGTTGGGGGAAAAGTAATCCATTATTTTTTGGGTAGACGTCTGTAGTGATCGCTATCTCGTGAGGTATCTATCAAACAATTTCAGATTTATGCTCGTTGGAAAGGTGACATTTGACACTAAAATATCCTCTTGCAGTTTTTTGTTTGATTAATTCAGTTACGAGTACAAGGTTTTAAAAATGGAAGACAACAAACAGAAAATTCGATACATTTTCGTTTTTCTCTTGTAACGGTGAAAAAGATAGCTGGGTGGCTAAAATTGTGAAAGGTGTTTATCGTGCTATATATGACTGTAACAACCAGTTACGTACAATTTTTGTTTCGTCGATTCCGTTCGGGTATTTTGATGTTAGAGATGCACCTCGCATGTGGATACAGCATTGTCGAAAATGTCTATAAAATATCAAAAATGATCGAAGTTAACCGTATGTCAGCAGTCGTAACGCGCAAGACCTAAAAATCTACATGAAAGCTGTTTTAAACCTTTTTACAAAGTGAATCCAAAAGAAGTAACATAAAGTTCACGTAAAAATAATGGATTTCTTTTTCCCCAAACAATTATATATGTATATGTATGTATAATATATATATATATATATATATATTTATATATATTATATAAATATATAATCTGTTCGTGTATCATTTTCCATACAATTAATGATACCTTGCAAAAAACTATTTGATGTAAAACAACATTTATTGATGAAAAAGTAAGGAACCTAGTTAAAATTCGCTATTTACTCAAAGTTCCTATTTCGATCAACAATTGTAGTTGTTTATTTATGATTAAAGACAACCAAATCCAGTAAACACGAAATTTAGTAATACCTGTAAAATGAAGACTCCATGAAAAAAAAAAAAAAAGAAGTGAATTACGAGCGTAAAATATAAAATCAGTGAGAATGTGCAGATAAAATTCCACAAAACTTTGACATTGAAGTGATTACGTACCTCGAACTTGCGACGCGCCATTATTAAAATCGTTTGCGAAAATCTGGTCACGTTTTCCTACCCCTTCCTACCACCTCTTCAGACGATGGAATGAACTTAAATGCAAATTGAGTTTTCTCCGAGAAACTCCTCTAGAAGTGAGGGAAAAAGATTTGAGGGAAGGAAGTAGAGGTGTGGTAGGGCGGGTGTAATATATTTTTTTTAAACTATATTATTTTCTTAACGAATTTCGCCATTGTTTTCGCTCAATTAGAATTCTGCGACGGTCTGGCCATTCCAATGATGTTCGCTAGGAGAGAAAATAGTTTTCCAGGCTTATATGTCTAATACTGTGCAACACACCGCTGCTTTCATTGATGTTTATCAATTCCTTTCATTTTCTCATAATAAAATACATTCGCTAAAGAATAATTTCGAATGTTGTCTTGGATTTTTACAGTTTATTAATGCTTTGAACAGAATTGTGAGTTCTTTCATTTGATTATGAGTATGATCTTTCTTGATATAAATTTCCACTCTTGAAGTAAGAATCAAACCAACGAAATGTTGAAAGCTACGGCAGGAATTATTGATCGGATAGCTTAGTTTTAAAATTTTATGACCATATATGAGCCGGTTAATGGCTGAGTGGTTAGCGTTCCTGACTCCTAGGCTGTTGGTCCGCGGTTCGAATCCTGTTTTGGATATGGACGTTTCCTTCCTTTCTCGTTCTTTCTTTGTCCTTTCTTCTGAGATGATGGATGAATGGGACCCACCCTATAAATGGGTTTGTGGTGGTGTGACGTAGGTAATGCAACTAGCCTCCGTGACTTGGTTCACAGGTGCCCACTGGGTAATGCTAAATGAGTTGCAGTTTCCGGCCTTGTTGAGGCAAAGGGTTAATCCCCCAGTGCCCACAGTCAGAAAAAAATGACAATTTATGAAATATTTTAATGTATTTAGTAGTATAAATATTTACAGTTTAATTGGTGGAATTTGCAAATAAATGGTCAATACTCCAGAACCCAGTCGAATTTATCTTAAATTAATCATAACTTGAAATATTATATTAAATGAAACACTAAAAAAAAAAAAAAAAAACACTTGTAGAAAATAGCAATCGCTATGATAATGAACAGACATCTATATTACATAGTAATATAGCCTTCACATAATGGATAGTCTGTTACTTGAAGGTTGTCATGACATTTAAACATCTTCGTATATTGCTTTCAGAGAATATTTTTTATAAAGTAAGTCACATTCGTATGTTTCACTAAAGAAGAAACCAGAAAATTCTCTATCATCTATCCCCAGAAGATGAGATTACAGATACAAAATTCTAAGCAATTTAAGGCTGAACCAAGTGTTTTATGGAGGAGGCTTCTCCTGAACACATTCTTGCTTGTCTGAAACTCTCAATGTAGGACCTTACTCATAATCCACATTTAGTTTTGGACTTCTTCAGGGTACACAGTTTAATGGACTTGATTTAACTCTCTAATCTCGAGGATATGCAACAACAACTCAACAACAAATACCAGAAATGCCACATCCATTCTTTTCAAGAGTGGTTAGATATGAATGAAGGGACCATCCACTCCAAGAAATACAGTTCTATCAATAGGACAAATATTAAACTCTTGTTATTTAGGATTACACTGTGAAAGATAAAAATTTATGCTTTTTTAAGTAAGACAAAAATTCATACCACCTTATTGACATGCATACAGAGGACTCTGGAATTAGTTTTGAATATTATACTTCTATTTTTATTCTATGAAAAACTAATGTGTCTTAAATAGGCTTCTTATACGCATTTAAAAACTTATGATTCACTAATGATTCAATTAATGATTTTGATGAGGCAACGTCAAAAGATTAATAAGAAGATTGCTAAGTCCCTGTATTGTTCACTGAATCAAATATTTTTGCTTAAATTGTATGTTTCGTAAATAATTTTCTCTGAAAATTTCTGGCTGTCTAAGATGCTAAACGCAGGCAATTTCCTTGTTATTTTGCATCATAATCAACATACAGCTAGCTTCCACCTTTTTGCACCATATTAGGAAGAGATTAGACCTTAAGGAACTTTTAAAGTGAATAGTTTTTTCCCAAAAAGAGACAGTCTTTGGCTGATTCGAGTATCGAAATCACTACATTCTGGATTTCAGGGTGACATTTTCTTTAACAAAGCCATGATTTCAGTTCTAAGAAAGGTTGAAGTGGCTATGGGAATACTTACACTCTCGGGGAAAAAACTTTTGCTTATTTGATTGATCAACAGTTCTTCATCTGTCGACAAGATTGTATAGACTTAAAATTGAAAACACCCAACATTCAGTCGCTAATACAATATTTACCAAGAAATGTTTCTTAATACTCAATAGATTTCAGATTGTTCGATGAGGGAGATTTTCTCTCTTAGTTATCGACTCCAATTACTGCTTTTCAAATTTCGGTAATACCATTTTCGTCTTCATGTCTTTAATCATCAGATCAGAATAGCGGGACTGTATGATAGTCTGCATTTCAATTATTAAACTCTAATTACTGTGTGAAAAGTATATGGTATATTAATAAAAAGGCATAGAGAGCCATTATATATAAAATAGCATGCCATCTCTAATTATCATTCTAAAAGTTTTAGACCCCAAAATGTGCTGAATAAATTCTACAACCACATACATTGACAGTCATGGTTAAGCTAACAAAGTCCATCTTCCTGCAAAATTATAAGTTATCCAAAGCATATTGACCACATACGGCAAGACGTTTTGGTGATTTGCCCAGATATCATCCAAATCCTTATCTGGTAGATTTTCTCAATATTCTTATCACCAATAGACACATATATGACTTGCTGGGATAAGCATTTCATCCTATTCCTCTGTGCAAAAATTAAAGACCAAGTTACGACAGTGATCAGGTTTATATGTAAGCTATCCACGAAACTTGTATCGCTCGATGTCCCGATGTATCTCTTTTTGGATTCGTCATTAGCGGTAGTTAAACAAGAAACCAATCTGTTCATATGCTTTTCTCCATTTTTACGATGATATCATTGACGTATATCAATATATATATATATATATATATATATAT
>JAPDSC010164501.1:16840-29882 GCA_026290005.1 Latrodectus geometricus
TGACAGTATTAGAGAGAGAGAGAGAGAGAGAGAGAGAGAGAGATTTTTTTTAAATGTGTACCTTTCTTCATTTTAAGAGTGCAATCGCTTACGCTCACTAATACGTATCTCTTCTTCGATTTTTACCTGAAATATTTGAACAAAATGTTGAATTTATGCCAATGTTTTTTACTCAAAAATATTTTTCCATTTAAATACTGTCATTTTTATCTATTTCTTCTTTAATTCGTAGTCAGTGGTGACCGAACAAGATGCTGGATTATTCATACTAATGTGCTTTCTTCCAGTTTGAAGTAGTAATCCTTTGAACACACGAATCTCTTCTTGTATTCATGATCAGAAATGACCCAAGGTCCATATTAAAGTGATTATTCCATCGTAAGAGTGTGAAATCATTTATATGTAATAATATTTGCTTAGATTTGTCGCTGAAGTCGCCCAACAAAATACTAGTAGATAAAAAAATATTTCCTTTTGATAATCCAATAATTTATCTATATTTTAAACTGAATCCTTTTTTGGACTTGTGGTCAGAGATAATCTAAAATGACAACGAGTGTATTGTCATTAATGTGCTTTTTCCATACACACAATTTAATATTACAGCCACAAATTCAAGAAGATCCATATAGATATGAATCTTCTTGAATTTGTGGTCAGGGGTGACTGAACAAGTCACTGATTTATTCATGTCAATGTGTTTCCTTAGAATAAATATGACATTGCTGTCATTTGAATGCAGATACAAATCTTCTTGGAATTGTAATCAGATATAACTCAACAGGATATTTGTGTCTACATGTTAATACAGTTTTTTCATCTTGATATTGCGATTACATTTGCATGCCAAATTGAATCTGTTTTGTGGATTCACACAAGAGATGGTTCAATAAGATACTAGTGTATGTTTATGTGTTTTTCCCATCAGCATATTAATATGAATCTTTTCTTGGATTTAAAACATCAGTGGCTTTTCAAGATGATAATTTAAGCAATAAGATGTCTTCATAAAAGAATGATTTTTATGTCTTGCATAATTTACACATAATCTAATAAACAACGTGCCTTCATAAATGCTTTCTTCTGTAAACTCTTTATGATCTAAATTTCGGTATCACAAGCTAATAATACAGATGTAAGCAGTGTGGAATATCTATATATTCATAAATTTTTTACCGGGAGACTCTAGAAATCAATAAAAGATCTACAGCATTTATTTTCGACATAGTTACAAGTGTTGCAGTTTCTGATTATGTGTTGTTACTAATGACACTTGGCACAACGCCAAGCCCTCCCGTCAGAGAATAAACGAATGAAGTCAGAGAGAGAGCGTCTTCCGTTTTTAAATAGAGCACCCTCATACGAAAATGGAAGTACGACTTTTGGCTCATAGATGGCAGCACCATCTGAAAATT
The DNA here is from genome assembly GCA_026290005.1 of Latrodectus geometricus. Taxonomy (NCBI): domain Eukaryota; kingdom Metazoa; phylum Arthropoda; class Arachnida; order Araneae; family Theridiidae; genus Latrodectus; species Latrodectus geometricus. The sequence continues at coordinate 18,256 of JAPDSC010164501.1, forward strand.
CCAATTTAGAGATTGAAACCAAAGAAGACCATAGCCTGAACCAACAACCCCCAGAGTTATTAACTTGGAATGGGAACATGGAGGACATTGCGACCCGAAGTATTTTAAGTGCCTCAATCGCCATTAGTGAACATGACGGATCATCGGCTAAGGCGGGATTCGAACATACCACCTTTTGGTGAAGAGAACGACGCACTAACCAACCTTGTCACAGCGGCCTCTGATTATGTGTAATATGCTAGAAGCATGTTCACATGATTTTACAGCATTGAGCTTTTTTTTACCACTAATATTCATAGCTTACGTCTTTAAGTGAATAATTTCTCTTTCATACTTAGAAGAAATTTTTTTATTAGAGAAATTTTTTTTATTATTTGCCTCTTAAAATTTATAATATTTTATAGTGCAATCCTATTGCTATAAAAAAATGTTATTCATTCTAACAAACATTAACTGTTACTGCTGGACTAACTTTTACAATGGCCCATAAAAGTTAAAGTAAAGTACATTTCCTAAACATTTTATGGCTTAGAAAAGCTATTGATAAATTATTCTATATTCTGTCAGCAATTTATGAATGTAGTAAATGAAATAAATATCTTTTATAATACACGAAAATAAAAGAACAAATATTATTCATTTAGAATTCATAAAATTTTCAAAGGAATGCATTTTATAGGAATCATAAAAATATTATGTCTGTTGGTTTTTATATTTTTCAAAATATAAAAACCAATAATATATTAAATGTTATGTATGGGAATATTTTAAATGTTATTAATACAAATTATTTTTAACTTAGTACAGGAGAATCTCTTGATTGCCTTAAAAGTAATTACCTAAATTTTCCATTTTTAAGACAATCGAGGAATTTAGAGGATTTTATTAAAATTTTCATTAAAATTTAATTATTTATGGACATGATAGTCAAGAAATTTTTTATAATTCATCGATATAATCTTAAAAAAATTAATGGTTTTTTGTAGTCTTAAATTTTTATTGTGCTAAACTGTTTAAATGATTTCTAAAGTAATTATATGTATCCCATGTTATTTAAATGTTATTTTCTAAATTTTTTATGCATTTTTGTGATAAAAACTAGAGAAATGATTTTATAATTTATATGAGTTTTTAAATAGTAACCAAGTTTTTTTCAAATCATTTGATTTGTCAATCGCTCCATGGTAATTTTTGAACTCGAAAGCTTATTCGAGCTGAATTTATATTATGAATAGGATTCTAATCTCTAACAAGATTTACGTTTGTGGTGGGAACCGAACCCATAAATTTTTGAAGTAAAAACCAGAATCTTGACTTCCCAAAAATTAAACCGATTTTTCTTAGTGAAATTTTATAATATATTCATTACGAGTTTTATAAAATCTCTGCTAGATTCTAAAATAGCGTTTGCTGCAAAAATTCTGTTCCAACGAAATTTCGAAAAAACGAAATAATTTCTTAGGTCACAACATGTTCATTCTAACCAACTTATACTCAACTCTATAAATAAGTAAGCTATATTAAAGTAATTAATTTGTCATATTTTTAAAAGCCTGTTTTGATCAGCGACCAAAATATAACAAATTTGATTCTGGGTCCTGACAAATTCTTTTGTTAGTGATTCCTGATTAAAATCGTAATTCTTGTGATTTAGAGTAGTGATTTCTAATCCTTGTGTCGCGATATACAAATTTCTTGAGATTATTATAAATGTGTTCATAGTCCCCAAATGTATCACTATATTGTTTTTTCTCAAAAATATTAAAACTAGTTTTATAACCTAAATGTATTTTTTATATTACTTTGATGGCAACACATTGCTGTTGAGCGTATAAAAAGGGTGTGTGAGAACTTAGGAGAACAATACAATCGTTGGTTTATTGCAGAAACGGAGTAATTTATCCGAAGTTTAAGAGGGCATAACAACAGTCTTTTGCGCTAAGGGTGGAAGCATTTTTGAAATGGCTCAGTTTGTGAACTGCTGCATAGGTTCATGAATCCAGGCTTTCGCATGCTGCAGTGATAAAAGTATACCTTGCAGAGCAAAATGGGACTGTTCAAAATCTGCGACGTGGCAAATGTGGTTCACCACAATCAGAAGTGAAAGATGGCTGTGGGGATGTGATCGAGCGAATAGACTTGCTATCGTTGAGCAACTGACCACCCAGATGAACCAAGGGGTTACCAACAGTACTTTCCAAACTACTGTTCAGTGAACGTTGCTCCATCTGGGGCCCGGAGCAAACGCCTGGTTCATGCACATATGCAAACTACTGTTCATGGGGAACGAAGGCTGGAATTGAACCCGAATACCACAGCTGGACGTCCACAGAGTGGCATCGTTTTATACTCTATCGAACAGAAGGATATTGGTGTATACGTCGTGAAACTCTAAAGGAAAATAGCCTGAAACCATTGCCGGTACAGTCCAGTCTGGAAGTAAGACTGGACTGTACCGGTCTATTAAATGCCGGTGTATCTAATGGTCTATCAAATGTTTTTCTGACATTCTCTGGGTTCATTCACCATTGTGGAAGGCACAGTAAATCAAGACAAATGCGAGTTTGCCTTGAGGACCATGACCACCCCTATATGCTTATTGTTTTTCCTTAGGATGATAGTTTCTACCACCAGGATAATATGAGATGGCATACAGCTGGAACTGTAATTCCGGGGTTCGAAGTGCACTTCCACTCCCTTACTTCCAATCAAGAATCTGTGGGACCATCTCAATCGGGTTGTTCACAGCACGGATCTTCAAACATGTAATCTAGCGGAGTTGGCAACGGTACTAGAGTAGGCATACCTCAACATCCCAGTGAGCACATTCAGGAACCTCATGGATTCTCTTCCTGTTCGTTTTGCAGCAGTACGTTTTTCTGGCTTTTGACAGGTGGCCACATTAATGTGACTTGGACTGTGTATAAATACTTTTATTTACTTTAGTAAATAAAATTTGTGCATTTCATGCTTAGAGGAAGAATATCTGTTTATTTGACAATAAAAATATATTGCTATGAACTAACATTAAAATGTTTTTTTAAATAAAAAAAATGTTCATGATATTAAAAATTTCCCATTAATTTCAGCTATCAACAAACAAAAGAAACATTTTGCGGTAATTTATAAAGAAAATATTAAACATGCTAGCATTTTTGTGAAATAAAAAGATTAATAGAAATTAAAAATTATATCAAAGATAAAATATTGTTGAGAAGATGGGATAATCTATAATGTATGAACTACCAAAAAATAATACTCTGTTTTTGATAGCATCCTCTTGTAGAACAGAAAAAACTGATTCTGTGAAATAATATAAAAAAATGTCTTGGTTTATTTCTTATCCCTGAAAATAGAAAATAAATTAATAGCATATATTTGATACAAGGAGTAACTTGGGTCCAGTATTATTTTATTCGTTTGGTTATATATAGTTTTATAATATCTGCTATATGCATTCGAATTTTAAATTTTAAATATGTTTTCTTAATATACTGGTTTAAAAAGGAATTACATAAATCTTGGTTAGAAATCACATTAAATTCTTGCCCTTATAAACTTTACTAAAAGTGCCCTGAAACACTGTGTTCAATATCTATGTATTTGTAACAATATTACAAATATATAAAAATATTTCTCTTGAATTATCATTTATTATATTATTATCTGTTGTTTGATTATCTATGGTTGTCATTGGTTTCCTCCAAAAAGTAGCTGGTTCGACATTAAAACAGATGGAAGATACTGTTCTGAGATTCACTTTTACGTGTTAAAAGTTCTTAAAGGCCCAAACTCTATTCGTTGATATTACGCAGCTGACGAGTAGGGTGCCAGCTCAGATGTCGACCTCATCACTGGCCCGTATGCAAAGTATCGAAGTATGTTTATTCCTAGACGGGATTCTAAAACGTATCGCAGTAGCCTAATCACTTTTGTTTCTTCTTTTTTTTTTCTTGTAATAATTACACTCAAAATCATAAAATATTTTTATGGTATTTTATACTTGAAATTTTGATTTTTATATGCTGATTTTTAGGAACTTGGGAGTTATTCAGAAATCTTGAACTCCTCCTCTAGTTATTATTAATATTTACGAAAAAAAAAAACAAATTTTTGCATGATTTGGATATTTTTGCAACATTACTCATCTTAAAAAAATTTCATTACCCAATAAAAAATTCGATGCCAAATTGTTAAAATTTTTATTCGTATTCTTATTGGGAAATCTGAATAACCAGATCGCCCCTTTCTAAGATACACGCATGTAGTGTGATGAGCAAAGCTTTAAAGCAATAGTTTTTCTTTCTATTCACACCGGCGAAACGTGTGATGGTATCACGTGACGCCAAGGCCTTCGAATTTGAAGGACATGTGACGTTACATCACTCCCGTACTTTTTAATGAATGTGGAAGAAGCGCGTAGAAAAGGTCGCAGATGGATAATGTGAATCTTTAATATCCATGGGAATTTACTACTCGCTTGTAGTGGTACGATATCTTTCTTTTACTTGAAACCAAACGATTTTCTTTAACATTTTTTAGGAAAATTCAGTGGCATCGATGCAACTGGCAATAAATTTACAGACTTCTAGAAAAAAAATTTTCGATTGAGAAGTAAATGTCGTTTTCTTTGAACTTCTAAAAATTTAGTAATTTAATTAGGGTAATTTTAAATTTAATTTTAAAGATAGTTATTTTTTCAATTTAAAATTTTTTAATATTTTAAACAAATTAATAATTTTTTAAATAAAAGAAATTAAAACATATTTCACCGTAAAAGTTTTGATATTGTGACAAGTATATGTATGACAAGATTTATAAGATAACTATTGGTAATTTTATTTTCTTGCTAAAACTAATAACTTTCAAATTCTTACAAATACGAGCTGAAGATTTGGTATGTTAACTTTTGAAATTTTTCTTTCTGATATTATTTCTAATGCGCCGCCTAAACTGTCTAGTGGTTAACATAACTGACTACGGATGGGGGGGGGGGGTGGACTTAAGTTCGAATCCCGGCTCGGGCATGGATGTACATTCTCTCTCTGTTTCTTGTGCTATCCTCAGATGATGGATGAATGTGGCTCACCCTATAAACGGGTTTGTGGTGGTGTGGCGTGAGCGATGCTACTCGTGCCTCCGTGATTTGGTTCACAGGTGCCCATTGTGTAACGATAAAATGAGTAGCAGTTTCCGGCCTTGTTGTGGCAAATGGGCTAAAACTTGCTCAAGAGTGCCCGCCATTAGGAAAAAAAGAAATATTATTTCTAATGCAAAATGTTAGTTTTCTTAAACAAAAATTAAAATTTGAGAAATTAAATTTTTTTTTCGCATTTTCACATGTCCAAATAAAAACCCATGGAAGCAATTTATTATTTAATGTTTCTTATTATTGCTAATATAAATTATCTTTATTATAGCGACATACAATCGATAACTTTTTCAAATGCTAAAAAGTGATCGTAGTAATTAATATTTAAAATTTTTGAAGAATTTGGGACATTTCATATTATATTTCATGTGTAAATTATAATATTTTATAAAACCAAAAGTATGAAGATTTTTTATAATTAATTATTTTAATACATAAATAAATATATCATTAAATAAATCATAAATCATTTACTGAAGTAGGAAATACTTGAGCTGTTATGGGTAAAAATAATTAGCACATTTTATAAATTTAAATTAAATTAATTAGTAATTTATAACATAAGATTAATTATCTTATTTAAAATGCTAAATTAATACAAAAGTAAATAAAAAGCTCTCTCAATTTTTGTCAATAGACTTTCCATAATTTTTATTGACTAATTGGGATTTATTATTATTTTTTTTTTGAAGTAGGTGGATGATAAAAAGAAAAATGAAGTTAAATATTAGGAAAATATTTATCAATTGTTTTAACTTGCATTTATGCCTAATAAACATTATTTTCATAACAATTTCCGTAATAACTCATTAATATAAAAGAAATTTTTTAACTCATTTACAATACCAATTGATTAAAATGTCTTCCAGTGAAAAGTAATTTCTTTTGATAAAATTCTTCAGGTCGAAAGGGCTCGCCGAATTCCTTTCCAGTTACACCAGAACAACGTAAAATGAATCTTGCATTTCTTTTGTTGATATTCATAGCTGTAGAGATAGCTGCTTGAGAATTTTCCGGGTTTCTTCCTTGTGACTTGTGAATATGGCCTACTATTTTAGTGATGTTAAGCTATACACTATTTATTAAAGTACTAGTAAAATTTGATTATCGCGATTAAAAAACAGTTGTGCAGCAAATTATGAAATTTTATAATGGATGTAAATTTTTGAAATATTTTTTTTTATATTTATCTCATACTAAAACTTATGCAATAAAGATACAAAAATATCTTATAGTTTTAAACAATAGTCTGATAAAGAAGTCAGTTTGAGTTGGTATCTTCTGTTCCATGTTTTATAAACACACACATGAAGGGAAAACTAACGATATCTATACATTTTATACATTATTTTATGCTTTATACAAATAACATTTTAATATGCTTAGGCTTTATTGAAATGGTGGTGCATGTTAAGTCTGTATCGAACCCACTGCCTTTCAGTCATAATAACAGCCTTATTACCAACTAGAAAATCACCATCTGTCTAGACATGATCGTTGTACTCACCATGCCTAGCGGTAATGTTCCTTCAAATAGAAGGGCCTAGGTCACGTGATTACGTCTTCATTCTGTTAATACTCCTTCCTAAAAACAAACCATTGGTAGACCTTCATTTTAAAACAAGCTGTAAGCTTTTGAACTATAATCGTCTCCATGGTAACAAAGCAAATTTTTGCAAATCTTCTGGGTTATCATAACAATTACATCTTCTCTTTAGCAAAACTAAGTAAAATATGTATATTTCACAACGCAATCATCATAATATAAACACATTCATTTTGAACTCGATACTCCCAACACAAAATTATCGTCTGCTTCTTTTGCGCTGTAACTCCCACGGAATTGCGTGACCCTGCAACGTTTAAAATTCAACTTTTACGCTGAATTCGAAACGTTTTCTTAATCGGATTATTTTCCTCTAGTGGAGGGAAATTTCTCGAAACTGTAACCGCGCGCGAAGCCTTGTCACACTATTTAAACAATCTTTTTGGGCTTAAAATATTCGCTCGTTAAAATCGCTTCTCCATCCCTTTCGCTCTGCGGAATTTAAATATTTAGATATCGTTAGGACTCCGCCCACATTCTCCAGCACGCCAAAGAATTAAGAGGATTTTCAAAAGTTCTAAAAATCGGGAGATATAGTGTACTTGATTTGTGGGAGTAAGTACTTTTGACCCGTTACAACGATTGACTCGATCAAAATATTAAGTAGAAAACGTTTTTCATTGACTCAAGAACTTAAGCTTATTGATTATACATAAATGTATGGAAGATATTATTTTAATGTTCAATTACAAAAGGGCTTTTTTATTTCAACATATTAATATTTGAATTAAGAAAATAATATTTTAGTATAATATATTTTATTCTTTTAACTAGCTGAATTAATTAATTTGTTTTAAGAGGTTTGATATGGCTTGGTTTGGAAAGATATCGTTTTTATTTCTGGATGATTGCGGATTTGATATCCAATGCAACCGAAAAATCTACGTCTAATGGTTGGGACATGTAAAATAAGTTGACGTTCCAATGTCTTTCTATTGAAACAATATCTGGAGTTAACAGGCAAAGTCTTAGGGTCTGTAGTTTGGTCCCTACTTCAAAATTACGAAGAGCCATCTAGTATACAGGATTCTATCAATTCTGCTCTTTTATTGTTCCAAAAATGAATTCCAGGATTATGGAAAAAGTACAAGGAAAGTTCTTACCGTTTTTCGCGTTGCCATTGAATAAAATGAAAATAAGTATGCAAATTAGTGTATGAAGTGGTTGAGACATCGGTTAGTCGAGAGTAGGAATATCAGTCATTATAAAATCAGGTCCACCACGCACATTCATCAGTCGTAACTCATACAATAATGAAGAGAAATGGCGTCGAAGGAGCTCGTTCGGTGTTGTTTGCTTGACGACTTCAAAGTGGGTTTTTCAGCTGCCGCATCAAATTGCTGAATATGTCAATCGTTTGAGAATAATGCTGTGAATGATAGTACGGCAAGGCATTGGTTTCACAAATTCAGATCGGGAGGTTTGTCTATTTGTGATGATGCTTATAACAGACGACCACAGACCTTGGATGACCAAGACTTATTGGTGGTCATTGAGGATGATGGTAGGTGAATTTTCCAGACAATTTAACTTTGGTTTAACTTAAAATGGTTAGACTTCATCTCCACCGCTTAGGTAAGACGTATAGGTTGAGAAAGTGGGTTCCTCACATGCTGTTGGAAGTCCATAAGCAACAATGCCTGGCAGACTGTTTATCGTTGCTTTCTTGTTACTATAGCGCATCCCTATTCAATCCCGTGCTGATCAGTGACGAAGAGTAACTCCTATATGACATTCTTAAGCGTTCCAAGCATTGTCACCTGATGATTCTCTCGCAAAGTGCAAGAGATCCCCCCCCCAAACTGGTAAAGCCCTTCCTGGGTTAGGGAATCTTGCTGGTACCTTACAGGGAATCTTGCTGGTGTTTACTTTACAACTTATGCACCCACCTAAGATTATGCTTTGTATCTGATGGACTAGTCGTCAAGTGCTTCACTGTGAGATGCTACCAACAGTCCAAACAGTCACTGTGGACCTTTACTTGCAGAAAATGGATCAGTTGCAACAGGCATTACAACAAAAGGAGCCAGCACTGGTTAGTTGCAAGTTTGTACTGTTCTACGCCGATAACGCGAGGTTGACTGTCGAGTGGGTGACCAGGAATATTATACAGCGACTTGGTTGGGAGATTTTGTGCCATCATTCTTACTCACCTGACCATGCACCATCCGATTACCCCCTCTCCTATTCTCTGGATAATCATAAATGAAGCAGATTTGCACCAAGCACTTACTACTTCTTTGCGTCTGAAACCCCTACGTTTTTTCTCAAGGGGATGGCACAGACGGAGACACGTTGGCAGAAGGCACTGGATTAGGAGACTCTGTCACTAGTTATAAATAGATTAAACATTACCAAAACCCAAAACATTACCAATAACTACTGGTTTATTCTAATAATTTGTAAACACATTTTACTATTTAAAAATAGCTTTTCAGAATCTTGGAATTGATAAATTTTGCATACACCAATCGACAGATAAAAACAACATTATTGTGTGGTAAACAACGTTGATTTTGCAGATACATATTAGGATATCTTTTCAGAAAAGAACAGCGGGTAGGGGGTTTTATATTTGTAGTTAAGTTACTTGATAGAGAAATGCATCATTTTCATAGAGTCTGAAGTCCACGGACTCGATACCTGATCTTGCTCGAGATTTCCGTGCTGACCTGTGTACAATTAAGTATTTTTCTAAGTTTACTCCTTTTTAAATTGTTATTGTTAGATAAAGTTTTAAAGTAAACACCAACTCACGGGTGCCCATCTTATTACAAATCCTAAAAAACTCAAAGTTATAAAGCAATTAGGTGTGCTTAGATTGTTCGAGAATTTAGTAGAATACAACCTCTATGAGATCAATTCCTCTATTGAATTCTTGCAAAGGAATTATATGATAAGAAATTATGTTAGTTATCTTTCTAAATGTACTACTTTCAGATGATGATACTTGACTTTGGTGTTCCGAAGGGAACTAAGTCAGAACCTCTAAGCTACTCGTTAAGTCTGGCTCCAAATGGTAAGTAAATAGGTTCTGTTTCACGAAAACTCTAGATTTATAATTATAGAATGTCGTCACCTCATTCCCAAAACTATTTAAGATTCAAACAAGTATCATGGTTTCCAATTTTGATGAAATAATTGTAATTTTTAGTTTATTACCCACATTTTCGGTTGCGACAATCGACTTTTTCCTGACAATCGAAAACAAAACTAGATTGACCGCCTTTTCATTTGTTTCAGAGTCTAAGATTGACATCTCAGCAAGCATTCTTTTATTCTAACTTTCAACTGTGGTGATTTTGTGAAACTAAACTTTTCGTTGACTTATCAGCACGGCATCTTCTGCTGCGGCTGGTATCGAACCCATTATATATCAGATGTAAGGATGATATTTTTCCCCACCAACTCATCTCTGACTAGTGTTTCGGAATCCACTTTAAATTCTAACTCGGGTCTAATTAACCCTCATGGGCAAAAATTGATCTTTAAACTAGAAGCAAAAAAAAATAAATAAATAAATAAATAAATCTTTTATAGTTAATTTTTTAGTTGAGGCTATACATTAGCTTTGATGTAAGGGAAGTTCTATGTAAATAGTACATCATTTTATATCATATCATATGAACTCCAATAAAGCGCTGAGCTTTATTGGTGTCAGTTTCTCCAACATTCTGACAATATCGTGGATTGCCTACTATGTGGATTTTCCATGAATATAAGCCATATTTTCACATCACAAATGTGATAAATCCCATTCAAATTATTTCTTTTTATGAATCTGTTACCAATAAAACCGTAGTTATTGACATCGTGATTTAAAACTATCACATTTTCCTGTGTGATTTTAAATGAGATGAAATCAATTGGAATGTGACGATCCGAAGTTTTGAATCTAGTATCTTTAAAAGACTCATGTTCTTGAGAAATTAATTTATGTTTTAAATTTATGATATTCCTTAAAAATCCTATCAAATCATAACCGAAAAGTTTTCGCTAAATACAGAATTCGCGACTTGTTCGGAAAATGAATTAAAACGACTTGCTACATTAGGAAGGCTAATGGCCGATATTTAGAGAGATAAATGGTGAGGGATAATTTCTAGATGCTGAAATAGTTCGGGAGAATTAATTTTTGAAAATAGGGAACGATTTTTCATCCGAAACTAGGGATCACTTATAAGGATGTAGGTCATTTTCAGTCATATTAATGTTTAAAATTGGGGAAAATCGATATTGTATTTCGACAATTTATGTTAACATTTACCGCGCTTCTTGAATTGTCATATATACTAAATCAAGAATTTCATGTTAAATTTGATATGTTAAAAATTTATCACTATTTTTTCGATAACTAATCAAGGTAAATTATTCAATCAAAATATTGTATAAAACAAAATTAAAATATATCTCTGAATAGATCAAAGGTTTTTAATGTATCTGGGGTTGCTAAATGAATAGCCAATTCAGTTATCACCAATAAAATCAAGCCCTTCTGTTTAACAACTTGTCTTCAATTTAACAGTTTGTGAGTTCAAATCCCTCTTCGAAAGTAAATGCTTATAGCGATTAAGTAGGCATTTAAACCTGGTTGAGTGAGTGAGCAAACCATAACGGTAAAAACAGATGTAAATAGATATAGAAATAATCGATATTGTAAAATAATTTCTCAATCTGACAATTATTAATTAACAGGTATGGGGGTAGTATTTAATTTTGTTTCTGATTCTGATAGTTTTTGTAGACAGTCTTTCTTTCTTGTTTCAAGGTAGTTACGGGTTCATTGCTTGACTTTTCCAAAGGTTTTGAGAGGGGTTATGGTGGTTGAAATGTTCTTCTAAAGTCCTTTTGATATAAAGAAACTAAAAA
>JAPDSC010164502.1:0-10944 GCA_026290005.1 Latrodectus geometricus
GCTGCAGTTTCTATTGAATGATTGCTAGAAACAATAAAAATTAAAAAAAGGGGCACACTTAACTAATATTTTAGAAGATAAAGTAATGAATTGTGCTGCATGACCATTGGTCTGGTATAACATGTTTTGATTTTTAATCTCTTGTTGAAATAGTTTGAGGATATACTGCTCAGCCATAAGATCTTGTACTCATATTCTTAGGATCTTTTAAAGCTATATGGTTCTCAGATTAAATTTTTAATAAAGCATTGGTAGGCTATTTGATATATTAAGAAATACATCATATATGCTTAATTATTTAGTCTCATTTGCAATGTTTGTGATTTCAAGATTTCAATAAGTACTGCATGTTATCATTAAAATATATAATGTCCTCTAGTGGTCACATTACAAAGTTCTTACCAATACACATAAATTTTTGATTTTGTACTTCTTGATATTTAGTTTCTAACATGATTAAATATTTTTTATTGCGTTGACCTATGGTTATAAAATGTTTAATTCTTAATTTGTAATTATCAGCAATATTTAAATTTTGGCATTTATTAAAGAATATATTTAATAAGAGGGTAAATTTTTTTTTTTTATTATTTTACTCATTTTTAGTAATAATTATTGGTTATGGAAGCTGAAAATTTCAAATAATGTTTTAGTTATTTTATAAACTTGGCTCTAATTTTTAGTTTTAGAATAGTCAAAAGTATTCATATTAGTTAAATGAGTATAATATAATATCATTGAATATTTATTAGACACGACAACAACAACATTGAATATTTAAGATTCAATGTAGCAAACACTGTATTATTATTTATTTTTATACAAAGATTATATACTTTAATTCTAAAATTCTTTTGAAAGTTCAACTATTGAATGAAATAATTATTGTTGAATGAAATAATTATTTATTTTAAAATTAGATAATCCTAAACATTATACATTTTAAAATACTTTTCTAAAATTTTAATGCATTGGTTCCAGAATTTCTAAACTATTTGTTTTACTTTTAATTATTAGTATGAAATGTAATTTGTTTTGGAACATTTTTATGGCATCACTGCAAGGAATATTTGTTTTTCAAGATGTATATTCAATATTGCTTATAGATATTCATGATTATGTAACAACTGTCTAGTTCTCAACAATCAGTATTCTGGTTTTAGGTAATTTCTAAATTAAATCTACTTTTCATAAGATGTTCAAATCTCATTAGCAGATTTTAGTACAAACAAATGTTTCTGGTTCCAAAATTCACTAACCATACCTTAACTAAGAATTTGAAAGGAAACATGAATCCTTCTGCAAAATTTTTACATCCAAGTTTGTTTTGCTAGATATTCATTGTTTATAATTCTATATAGGATTTTTTTAAACATTGGTATCTCATGTATTTATTATTTTTATATATTTTTTTGAATTATTCAAATTGGTAATGCATGTCTAATTTATTTGATCAAGTATACATTCTTTTATAGAAAAGCTATTTTTCATTAAAAATATAAATAAAATTATATAAAGATATTTTTCATTAAAAATGTAATACATAATTAATATATTCTATAACTCATTCATTTTAAGTGTAGGATGTTATTTAAAAATGAAGTTTAACATCCAATACACATGAATTTTTTTAATAGGTTCTGCAGAAAGCAATATTGAAATGAAAGTTGAAAAGGATTCTAATGTTAGCAAGAAATTGAAGAAAGATGCATCTAAAGAATATGTAATTTGTCCTTTTTGTGATTATAGAGTGAAAAGAAAATACTTTCATATTCATGTTCGAAAGCATACTGGAGAAAAACCTTATAAATGTTGTAAGTGTAATTATGCTAGTGCATCATCAGGTCCTTTGAGATATCATATTGAAACTTATCATGGAGATTAAGAAACTCTCATAGTCATCAAATATTTTCTCTAGTCTAAAATTTTCACCTAGTCTAGTATCTCGTAAAAATTAGGGAACATCATTTGTAAATAAATCATACCATGTATACCAATTATCTAGTCTTAATCCTGTGAAATATCAATCTTACTTGTTTAATATCTAGTTTTTCCACATTTTATAACCTATTTTTATAATTGTTTTTATGTATAAATTACAATGCAATCACATCTTGAAAATTTATTTACTATTTTTGTTTTGTTTAAAAATAATAACCATGTCTATTTTTTAAAGGTTGTGCAGTTACTTTTAACTCTCTTTTTATTCTGTCACTATATTAACATCATACTAATTACAAAATAATAGTTTTATATTTCATTGTCTCTAAGTCTAGCAGTTGTTGCCCTTGTAAAGTAAAATATTAAGCTACAATTCCCATTTTGTTGTATAAGCGATAAACTCGCTAAATAGTATTATCCATTTTAAATGGCAAGTTTTTACTTATACATTTTTTGAGGCTTTCAACATTTGCAAAGATTATTAAATGTCAAAATGTTTGTATCTCAAAGTAAAATATTACTATAACACCATAAAAAAATCTCGATTCCATGTACTACTGCCAAAAATATTGATTTGGTGATATTTGTGCTTGTGGAATGCAAGAGTACCAAAGTTTTATCAATTAAATTGTTCAAATATAATGCTTAATTTTGAATCCATATTTATAACTTAGGTCTTGCATTCATATTTTTTGTAAATAAGTGTTTTTAAATGTATGTTCTTCATATAAAATAAATTTAGTTGTCTGAGTATGCTTCATTCTTTTAAACATAATTTTTATGTTTATTTAAATAAAACTTAATTATTGAAAATGTTAAATTAATCCTTTTATATAAGATTAAGTTTAAATTAATTTGAAGCATTTTAAATTCCAAAGACATTTTTTGTGATTAATCAATTTTTAGTTTATAGATTTTAATCTTTGTATAACTAAGCAACACTATATAATAGAATTAAAAATATTTACATAATGAAAGCTATTTCTAATAGATAGTAACTTACATTTTTCGGATGTGTCTATATTTCCTTGAAATTAAAAGAGTTTTGGAAAAAATCTTTTTTTCCAAATTAATCGATGATAAACGTAATATTGAATGTTTTCCTTTCTATAAAATAATCACTTTTCGGTTTTTACTAGGTTATTAAAATAAAATTTTGTTAAGAAAATTTATACATTTTTAATTTTAGAGAGAAAAAAAAAAACAAAGGTTAAAGGAAAATGAGAAATTTTTTCGATTAAATGATATTTTTATTGTTCAAGTAGGTTGACATAGTTTACGGATTTCTAAAAGTATAAGCAAAAATAGAACACTTAGTTTGTTTTCCCTTTTTAAAATTGTGATTGTAATAGTCTGTTTGCAAGTCAATGAATGCTTTCTTGACTAGTCCTTTGATTCATTATTCATATGAATTCTAAACAATGGTAAATACCAAGGATTGGTGCATATTTAGAGTGGTCTGGTTGGTTAGTGTGTCATTTTCATTATCAGGAGGTCGTAAGTTCAAATCTAGGCTTAACTGAAGACCCCTTGTTTACTAAAGGTGACTATGCCCCATTAAATAGGTAATAGTCACAATGCCTTTTAAGTAAAAAAAATACCTCAGGAAGTGGCAGGTAAAGTATTGAGGACCATCTGATTGGTCCCTGCTTTTAAATTACAATGACTCCTACCCATCTGTTTCTACCTTACTGTTAAAGCCCATTTTTGGGCTAGGTACAGATAAGTGAGCTAATGCAGCATGTTTCTTCTATTGACACAACAGCCCTTTGTGGCCCAGGGCCTTTCTCAGAAATTTCTTTCATTCATTCTTTTCTCCAGGGCATTGCAGTAGATAACTCTCAAGATCTTAAGACTGACCATCTTAATCAGGGCCTGTTCTCAACTCTGGATCTCATTGGTTTGTATTTGTAGATCTTGAATGTCAAAGGGGGATTCATATGGTAAATGTGTACAATAAATTAAATTTTAATTTTAAAGTTTAAGCACGTTTAAACTTATTAAAATGTATTGTATACAACTATACTAACTTTTCAACATAACAAAATACATTTCATAGGTAAAAATAGAAAGAAAAGTGAAATTTTTTAATTTTACTTAATTAAAAATTGACTTTTGTTGAGACTGAAGAAACTATACTGTAAAAACTCAAATTATGATACTTGTGAATCACCAAAATTATATATATATATACTACTTTATCATAATGTTAAAAAATTCAATTATTCTTAATTAAATGAGGAAAAAATAATAAGAATGAGATATACCCAAAAGGATCCAAGTAAGTAAACCCTGTAGAGGCTGACAGGAGTTTAATAAAAGGTCTAATCCAGAAAACTGTTGATAGTTGATAACCTCATCTGCTTAAAATATAGTTTCGACTTTCATGAATGTAATTATTAGATAATGTCTGTTCTAATTTGAGCAAATCAAAATAATCCATAATATTCAACCATAATTTTGGCTTTTTTTAGATTTTACTAGTTGAATCAAGATTTATTCTAATTAACAAGCTGTTAAAAAAATTAGAAATCGATTGAATATAACACAAGGCAGTGAATTAATCTCACATTTAATATGTAAGGTATAAAAAATATCAACCATTATAATTGCATTTATAATGTTTGATAAAAAACTAATTGTGTATAAGTTAATAAAATTGTTTAGTGAAATAAATATTTATTCACTATGTGTAACTAAATGAGATGACAATTTCAGGCCTAACATTAAACAAATTGTATTAATTCCCACAAAAATCCATTAGAATCAAAATTTTGTGTAAATATGATTTATATTCTTGAAAATAAAAATAATATTGTACAAAAATAATATAATTTAATGTAATAATTATGTTGTATGATATATATATATATGAGTGAGTTTGTAAAGAAAGTCATGCTTTTTTAAAAGCATGACTTTCTTTTAAGCAGTTAATACAGAAAAAAAAAATTGAGAGACCCTGCTTTAAAGGAAAATGTATCTGAAAAACCTCAGTATAATTTTTTTCAATTTATGAAACTATTTAAGATCACATGAAATAGAATTAATTTATTTTAAATTTTCAAATTTAGACATTATATTTAGATAATTAGTAAGTATGTAAAAGAAATTCTTTCTTTTCACTTAGATATGTAAATTTTCACAGGTAAAAATTATTTGTCATAAAACTAGATGCATAACTATAATATAAAATATTAATACACCTAATATGTTAAAATTGATATGAAATATTAAAGATACTACATTTTTATTTGTATAAATACAAATTAGGCAGAAAAATAAATATGAAGCAACTACCTAATGGATTGATATAAACATTAAAAAATGATTTTATATTTATAAATGATTATAAAATTTTAATTATTCAGAAGGTTAAGGTTCTAAAAGTAAATATATTTATTTTGCTAAGTTGAATGCAAATCAATTCTTACATTTCTTAATTTTAAGTTTTAATTAATAATTTAAAAGACAATATTTCCTCAAATAGGAAAAGTTATTAAAAGATATATAATAACATATTTTAACCTATAATTGGATAAGGAGTAACATTATTTTATATAAAAAATAAAATGTATATAAATAATATAATAAATAAAATATAAAAATGTATACAAATAAAATAAAATTATATATTAAGATTAACTTTATTTGATAGCATGTACTTTAAGGATATAAAAAACGACAAATATTGATTACCACATCTTTATACCTAGTCCAGTTGCATTAATGTGACCACCTGCCATAAGCCAGAATAACCACCTTTCACAGACTGCTGCAAGACTTACATAAAGAGAATCAATTAGGTTTCTTGAAGGTATTCATGGGAATGTTGAGCTTCAATGCTGTGGTCAATTGAGTTTGATTATGTGAATGAGGATCCATGACAAACAACAAGAGCAAGATGGTCCCACATATTCTCGATTGGGTTTAAGTCAGGTAAGTTTGCTGGCCAAAAAAGAATGGTAAACTCACTCTGTTGCTCATTGCTAGTTGAAGGACACCTCACATAATCCTTTTGACAGATAAGATTATCCTGAGGACATGTCATCAGGAAAAGAAATGCGCATATAAGAGTGGACATGGTTCGCAAGGAAAATATCTACTTGTATTGATCCTTTGTGCCTTCCACAATGATAAGCCAACAGAGAATGACAGGAAAAGATTTCCAAGGCCATTACATTCCTGACACTAGCCTGTATTATTCTGATAGTGGTTACAGAATATTTGCTTTTAGAGGTTTCACATTATATATATGGCAATGTTTAAATGTCTGATGGAGCATAAAACGTTATTGATCAGAAAACGGTACCTGTCACCACTCATTGAATGTCCAGTTGTGGTACTCAAGTGCAAATTCCATCCTTTGTCATCAATGAACAGCAGTCAACAAAGGTGCATGAACTAGGCGTCTGCTTCTGAGACCCAGATACAGCAATGTTTGTTGCAGAGTAGTTTTGGAGGCACTATGGTAGCCCCTTTCATTTAGTCGTCAAATGTTAATAATAGCATGTCTATTCGCCTGAATGCATCTCAGCAGCTGTTGCTCATCCCTTTCACCTATGGTCTGTGGTGTCAAGTCACTGATTTTGGACAGATCTATTTTGCCATGTACAGATAACTTTTACCATAGCAGCTTGTGAACAGTTCACCAACCATGTCAGAAATCGCTTCTTTTCTGCAATACGCCAACAATTGCAATGTTTTCTGGAGCCTCTACAAACAATTTATATATGCTCAATTGAACTGTGCTGCCACCAGCTTCCTGTAATTTTTTATTTAACGTCGACATCGAAAGTACGTGATGATTATATTAATGTGATTGGACTGTGTATGTACCTATATTTTCTTTATCATGATTTTAAGTTTTCAAGATTATCAGTTTTTTTTTTAATTAATTAATCTCATTTGATAAATTCCTATTGATAATTAAAATAAAAAATATTTTATGTTAGTTACTTAAAAAGCTTCTTATTCTCAATGTGTTTTTCAATTCATTAATGTAAATTTGCAGTATGAAAACTGTAATAAGTTTTATAAAATTGTTCAAATGAAAACACTTAGTAAAACTTGCAAATTTAATAAAAACAATATTAGAGATTCATACAATATTCATAATTTACAATAACATATTTACAGTTTTTAAAGCTGCACAGTAGAATACTAGTTTTGCTTTATAGTTTAATTTCTTAAATAAAATAATATTTTAAAAATGACAATTTTTTAAAATATGGATTTTTGATAAAATTCATATAATGTTTAATTTCTTAATAGCTTTAACTAACACGTTGACCACTGTGAGGAATAGCCTACAATCCTATATAAATTTTTTTTTATAGAATATTTTGTCACTGATAAATAGTAAAAATAATATTAGTATTTTGTATATTTCACATTTCATGTGAAATATATATAAAACATGGCCATAGATTGGAGCTAAGATTTCTCATTAAAATTGAACTCCTATGATGTTCTTCCAAGCTTCCAGAGCACAATTATTTTAATCCCACAGTTATCAATGTGTTAACAGCCATATATTTTATTAATATTAAAAGAAATAGCACAATATATATAACAACCATTTAAATAAGAAATTAAAACTACATTTTAAATCTTTTAAATACATTATTGAATAGTTAATTTATAAAGTACAATAATATTTTTTTTCTATGTTTCAAAAGTATAACAAATTTATCATTTTGTAACATAAGAAAGACAAAAGCAGTGATGATAGAAATAGTTAAAAGTAATTTTAAAATTGTTACTTCTTATTCATTCAAAGCATAAAAAAAGCATTATTCTATCTACTTTAAAATACAAATATTCTGCGTAAAAATATACACTTAAGCACATTACACACAAACACAAACTTTTATAAATAATACTTTGAGTAATAAACAACATGAAGGACATGTTCAACAATATTTTTTGTGATTTAACAAGGCAGTTGTTCCATTTCAAATAATTACACAAGCTTTGGAAGACTGAAATAAAAAAAATTATCCATAAAAATGCTGTACAATCAAACCAATTTTTAATAAAATTAATTTAAAATACTTATCATTTATATTTATTTTCCTGTCAGTATTATAGAAGTTGTTATATAATATTAAATGATATAATTTGAATTAGCTAGAAACTATATTTAATGTGTTAACAAATACTTTATTTCAATGAATGAATGTAAAATTCCTGTTTTACTAGAAATTTTCTCAAATTTACAAGATTTCTTTTTATTTATTTTAGTTTTGCAAAATTTTCTTTCTTTTAATTTATACATTTTTAATAAACTATTGTAATAGCAATTAGAATAAAGATCTTGATTTACATCATTGTGATAGTTATAACTAAATTTTTTGAATAATGCATTCTTAAAATTTATTATTGTTTGATAATACATTTGAATCATACATTTTAAAACTATCAAGTTGTAATTAACATTATTCTGAACAATTGGATAATTAGAAAAAAAATCAGTTTAATATATTCATATGTTCCATATAAAATACAAAGTAATAATAAATTATAAAGTCAATTTTCATTAATGATTTCCACTTGGAAGTAAATATATAATTAATATTTTTAGTCTTTATTTTAAATTTTCTATTAATTAGTAACAATGCTGCCACAGGATTAGATTATTTCATATAAATATGTTAAAAACCTGCTTGAGCAGATGGTGTGATTAATATAATTTCATTGAATAATCTAATTATTAACAATGAATTATTTATGTTGACTCTTACTGTAATATAGTATTCAAACTATATCAATACATTATAATATCTATATAAATGTGCTTTTTTGAGGAGGAAAAAATTATTTGAAAATGTAATATCATCTCAGTTAAGTGATACATAGTGTTAATAAATCACAGCATGATTATATTCAGATTTAATCTTGAAAATTTTTTATTTTGGTTAAGATTTAGTAAAAAATGGATGAATTATATCTTAGTTCATTTATTTTTTACTAAATTAACATATTTTTTTCTACGCATTTTTCTATAAAGAAATGAGTGTATATACACTCATTTTCAAAATAATATCAGCATTACATCATCAAGTGACAATTATTGTTTCCATAATTCAGCATTACGTAAGAGATCAATTAGTGATTTTAATTCTTCAGCTAGAGGCAAATATTTCATTTGCACATTATATTCACAGTATATTAATAACAGTTAAAGTGATCCTCTTTAAGAACAAGTCATTATAGAAATGAAATTATTCCAATTAAGAGCAAGCTCCATGAAAAAGGGCTAAAAAGTTTAATCTAGAAGAGGGGAAAAAGAAAAAAAGAAACACGCATGCATTATTAATCTTAATTCTACTCAACTTTACTGCACTAATTTATAATTTTTTTTTTAACATTTAAGGCTTCATAAAAATTGTTTATTAAATTTACTATAAGTTTTCATCAACATAATAGTTTTTAGTTAAATCTAATTTTTACAATCTACTCAAAAATAACTTTAATAAGTTATTTATTAAAATCTAAAATTAATAAGTTATTCATTATTTGTAAAATAGTATAAAAATTAAATATTTATAATACTAATATATATTTTACCTTGCTTTCTTTCAGAACTTGAGAATTAGAGGATTTATTTCCTTTAATTAGTGATTCTTCATCATAGAAATGACTTTTAATCTGTAACTTATAAAATATTGAAACATGAGAATTAAAATTACAAAAAATTTTACACTTTGTGTAACTTTAATTCTAGAACTGGATTTAATTTTAATCTAATATGATTCCCTTACAATTATAGAATGAATAATTACATCAAGTGACACTTATTGTTTCAAGCATAATTGTATATATAATCATTTTACACCAAATGCGAATATATATATATATATATATATATATATATAATGAAACATTTGTCAAGGCAAATAAAAGAAATAGGATTCGTTTTATGGTTATTTGATAGAAGAATTTACTCACATCAAACTGGTTCAAATATATTATTAAGAAACACATTTTTAAAAGCTACTAGGCATTTTCTGATTAAAATAAAGTTTCCCAGCTGCTACATATATTTATAAACTGTTATTCTACTAGCTACTTTTAACGAATCAAGCTTGAGATTAAATAAACATGATTTCTTACAATCACATACTTAGATAATATTAGAACAAAACATTTGACATAGTCAACAAAAATATTACATTGACTAAAAGTGACGTAATATTAAAATTTTAAACATATAAGGAAAAATTACTGTTACTTAATGAAAATTGTTTATTTTGAAGAAGCATAAAGTTTAAGAATATATCCTAAAATTAAATGCATTTCAATTTGCAAAGCAATTATTAAAAAGTAATCATCTCTTATGCATCTTTCAAAAAACACTGTTGGAATTATTAATTTTTATAATTTATTGGAATAATTAACACACATTAAAATTACTCAGTGGTGTCATTGTGTGTGGTCAGCCATTCTTTTTACACACATACAGTTATAAAATAGGAGAAACTAGTCATGAAAGGTTATTTTCAAAACATAAATAATGTTTTCACTAGAATGGTAATACATAATCGATTTTTCTAAACTTGTTAAAATGATTTTATGACAAGATTATATTAAGAAAATACACGCATCAATTGTGATAAATAAGAGGATTGTGCTATCCCTAGCCCCAAAACCATTTAGATTCCAAGACATCCAACACAAACTCAAGAGTGCTGTCTTTAAACAAAACAATGCAGAGCAAAAATAATTTGCTAACTTACAAAAATTGGAATATTTTAGGCAACCAGTAGAATATTCAAATAAAATAGCTTAAAATGTTCTGAAAATCAGATAGTGTAAATAGTGTCATTTAAGCCAATTTTATTTACAGTGAACACACAGAACATTGATGTACTTAACATTGTATTGCCTTGAAGTAGTCATGAAAGATAGGAAAAACAGTTTTGGGTGTTTTCATAAAATCCTTTCCAATTCATGAAAAAGTTGACAGACCATTAATAAATTGGAAAAATGTCTATCAACTTT
>JAPDSC010164506.1:0-17127 GCA_026290005.1 Latrodectus geometricus
AAAGTGCATCAAAATAAATATGTATACTTATACTAGATTGCTTTTCAGTTTCTTAACATAAGCCCTAATAATCACCTATACCATTAGCCAAAAAGAATGTTTTAAATATAAAAAACAAAAACTATGTACTGGTAAATGTTTTTTTTTTTTTATATTTTGCAACACTGAAAATGGAACTTAATATTAGTAACATTTAAATTACACATCTTCAATTTCAAACTCTACTTTTATACTTAAGAGATAACAAAAACATTTTTTTAAATAAAAAAAATATTTATTTCAAAAGTCTACTTAGTTCTTTCCAAAGCAAAAAAAAATTTCTCAGCATACAAGCCCAGAATTTACTCTTTATAAAGATACTACTTTTATTCAGACAAATATAAGAGAAATTCCACAGAAGAAACAAGTGTATAAGCATTTGTTGAATAGCCTTTTGTTATAGGAATTGCTAATAAAAACTAAATTGAGTAGACAAGTGCAGGGTTCCTAGTTTGAAGAAAATAACATCTGTGTTTAAAATATTATGAAATACTATATTTAGTTTTGATAATAGTATTTATATAAAGAATTAAAAAATAGAGTATAACATAATTTATAAAGAATCTTGGGGAGAATTATTGCCTGAAAAGAATGAATTGCACCTATACAGTGGATTATGAAAAGTTCTAAGGTATGATAATTACCTTTTATCAACTTCTCACATTTAAAATTATAAATTAATGTAAGATAAAACTAAATTCTGATTTAATTGCCTTTTAAAATAATATATTGGATTAAATCATTGCAAAATTTTGATTACCTTTAATACATTAGTATGAAAAGATAACTATTCATATAAATGACTTAACATAATAAACAAAGAAATGTAATTATTAAGTCAATATTAATTCATATAATTGTAATGCAAATATATAAAATAAACAGAATTTTTGTAAATAATACTATTATTATCGTATTAATTAAATTTTTTGTTGATGAATACTTTTCTAAAACATTATTTTAGTAAAACTTTTATTTTAAAGACAATAATGTATAATTATATATATATATATATTGAAGGGGAGGGAGAGAAAGAATTCTTATATTCTTATTAAATTCCTACTAATTTTAAGTTTACAAATTAAAGATCAAAGTTTAGTTTTAATAATGACATATGTATATAGAAAATAAAATCTAAATAATTAAATTCACTTAAAAGCAAGGTAAAATCTTTTACAAATTTTAGCATAATAAAAAATAAATAAATTTAATTATTCAAATTAGAATTTTTATGAAATTAGAAAAATGCTTCTGACATGATAAACATTTAGGAAACAAAGGGAAAATAAATAAAGTGACAATAAAAAATTAAAAATAGAAAAACAGAAGAACTGTGAACAAAGAAAACAAAAATATAGGAAAACAATAGCAATAAAACTTGATCCTTTTCATCAAAGGAACAGGAGACAAGGCTTTCTTTCAATAAATATGTGTTTTTATTTGCAGCAAAAGGTGGTATGAGTACATACTAACCATTATGTTTTTTTATAAATAATATGATACAAGAAATCACAATGCTCCCATCCTACTCATAAAAGTCAATGAATGAAAGAAAGAATCCCAAGTATACATTCTGAGATATCTAGTGGCTAATAATCACATGATTAGTTTATCTCACTGAGATACTTTTTCAACTGTGTTAATGAATACAATTAGTTAATAAAATACTTCTAAAATGAATAAATAGGTTAGAGGCACTGGTAAAATTAAGAGAAGAGAATCCCTAAGTTACATACACTGGCCTCCAGATCATCTCCTAAACATCATTAGCATTACTTTTAACATTCCAAAAGAGTTTAAACTACCCTTGTAAATCAAATGTATGTAAACAGATAATATATACACAATATTGAATTAATTTTATTGTTTAAAGTATTCAGGCCCTACCATAATAAAATATTAAAGCAAATAATATGTATAACAAAAGCATGTTGGCACACATTAAAAGAAATGAAATACAGTAAAAAGTACTAACACTTTAAGAGAAAAATAAAACCCCAATGAAGAAGCAGAATACAAATAATGAATTAAAAATGTTTACATTCAATTAAAATTCGTAAATGAAAAAGTACAGGACAATGAAACTGTTCATCAAGGGAATGTAGGAGATGGGTAATTTGAATTGAATGGTAAAATAGTCGTCTAGTATTATGGTTAAAATTATTCAAAATTAAATTTTGGAAAGTTTAAAATTTTAAACTTAAAATTTGAGAGGTCTTGTAATGTGAGTTTTAATATCGGAGACATAATTTCAAAACGAATGAATTGAAATGAATTTTAATTATTTGTTACCTTTTGACAATTTGTAGGACATTGGTGGCAGAATTTACAAAAATCTGATTCAGATGTGTTAGTATCTTTTGTAGATTCAAGTACTCAATTCTATAAGTAAGATAGTTCATAACAAAATATCATTCCTCCCAAGTCTTTATAGAGGAAAAATTCTTAAGATTTGTAGAGTCATTCTATAAAAATAAGATAAATTATTCACCAGATTGAATTCGAAATTTAGGTGTTTATTTAGAATTAAAAAGCATTTTACAATGCAAAATAAAGTAAAAATCCTTGTCACTAAGTATTAAGAAAACTGTAAAATCTTTAAATTAATGTGTAAAAGATTAGTTATAACTTAGAAGACGATTGAGATATCAGTCAAAGAGTTGCTACTTTACAAATGTAATTTCATTAACTTCCTTTACCAGAAATGTTTTTGGCAAGTCAGAAGTACTTAATTTTCTCAAAATAATACAAGACGTGATTTTACCAATAATATACGTAAATCAAGAAATTATAAAATTCACTTAGTGTTTTAACAATAAGATTCCTACTCCTTGTGGCTAACATGGAATATAAATACAAAACACTCACTTTTTTGTATTTAAGCTGAGTAATTTTTTTTTTCTCTGAACAAAAATTGAACAATCTGTATAAAAATTATGTTTCATTTTCAGCATAAAACTAGACAAACATTAGATTATAAAAGGAATAAATTCCACAGAAACATTATATAGCATGAAAACATTGTAATATACTTAATACAGAAGATAATTGCTTCTAATATTTGTAGAATTATATACTTAAGATTTTAAACTAATATAGGGTTAATTTTTTATAGAATAATATTACTTCATTTATTAGGGAAAACAACCAGAATTCTGAAATACTACTTTTAGTTTCAGGTTTTCTTTTTCATAATTATAGAAAAATTTGCCAAAATATATACATTGTTTTAATTTATTATAAGTGAAAAAATGCTGTGATTCTTCAACTATGAAATTTATTCAGTTTTTTTAAAAGTTATGAAATTTATAAAAAGATTTAAGATCACATTATCTCAATATCACTTATTTAATATATTTTAAGAAACCTAACAAATAAAAAGAAAATTGCCTTCAATTTTAGATTATTATCTTCAGAAATATTTATAAAAGCAAATAAACACTTCAAATTTTTAAAAGATTGGTGTACAGAAAATATTAGGAGAGACAACCATAAACATAATATACAATCAGATGACATCTGTTCCTGTTATTCTGTGAATTTATAAAAAATAATTGGGAAAATAAAGATTTTTTTTTGTTTTTGTTTTGAAATCTTTAATATTAATCTTAGAAAGTTTTCACAGTTGTCATTTTATACTGAACATTTGTTAACTAAAATAAATTTTGGCTTATAAAATAAAAATGAGAATATTCAAATATAAAGAAGCAAAAAGCGATAGCTTTTAAGGATAATTCAGGATTTTTTTCAGTCTTTTTTTTATATAATTTAAAAAATTAAAATTTGTAAACATTCACAAGCACATTAGGATTCTTTTTAACCCATAAAACGAATCACATTTCCTAGAAATAAAAATCTATAATAAGAAAAATGCAACAAACAAACATTAATCTAAATATCAAGTGTAATGAATTTGAAGGGAAGATCAATAAGTAAACAACTTAAATTTTATAAACATAAATTTCCTTTCCAAATAAAAACTATACACAAAAAACTCTGAAATTTAATTTAAATGTGAAATCAAAAATATACACAGTAAAATATTTAAAAGAAAATACATCACAAACTTGTTATTTAAATATTTTTTTAAAAAAAATTGTCATTAATTTTTAATACTTTGTTACAAATACATTCTGAGATACAAAAAGAAAATAAATTGAAAAACAAACAAATTATTTCCTTAAAGAAAGGCAATGCAAGAATTGACAACCTTGGGATTTTAATATTTTCTTAAAATAGGTAATATTTTTGATACAAAATTATTTAAAATGAGTAAATGAAAAATTTACTTCTTTAGGTAAAATTTTTATATTACTTAAAAATTAATTATAAAGCAAGTTAATAATCTAACATCATTTTGAATATTTACATTAAATATTATTTATATTTTGAGAAAAATTTTAATTACATTATCTTGAATGTCCCCTTACACTTGATATAAGTACTTCTAATAATAA
The DNA here is from genome assembly GCA_026290005.1 of Latrodectus geometricus. Classification (NCBI taxonomy): domain Eukaryota; kingdom Metazoa; phylum Arthropoda; class Arachnida; order Araneae; family Theridiidae; genus Latrodectus; species Latrodectus geometricus. The sequence goes on from JAPDSC010164506.1 coordinate 4,497, forward strand.
AGTTGATTTCTTCCATAGAAAGTGATTGAAATAAAATATTCAGTTTTAGAGAAATTGTACATTGTTTCCTAATTATTATATTTTGTGTATTTCATCTTAAATTTTATATTTATGTTTGTATATTTTGGAAAAACACTTGCACATCAAAAAATACTATTTCTTTTATTTAAATTTATTTATCATTTATTCATGTGTAAAATTTTATAACCCTTATATTATATATATTTAAAAGTATGAAATTGAGTGTGATTTTCTGAGATTTAGGGCACACAATGTAAAAACAAATTTATGTCTGTTAAGTAAACATGGCTAATAACATTGAGCTACTTTTTGAATTCCACTATGTGATATGCTTCAAAACATAAATAATTGATACTCCATAGTTATTTAAAGTTTTATAACTATAAAATTAAACATTCAGATTTAGAAAAAGATAATTTATGTTGAAAAGAAATATTCAAACATTCCTTTTCAATATAAATTATCTTTTTCGCAATGTTATCTTTACATATTGAAATTAATAATTACCTTTTATTTTTTTATTTACATAAGTATCTTAGAAATTAACAGGGAACAAATAATTTAAAAATATCAATAAAATATTTACTTATAAGGAAGAATTTATTTTTTTAAATATTTGTGGTAAAAATATAAAAGTAAAATTTATTTAATTTGACAGGAAAAATTATTTGACTAATTGAAACCTTCCATTTTTATAAATGTAAAATTAGTTGTTTAAATTAAATTATTGTAATAATTTATAGTTTATAAGAGTCTGAAATAATTTTAAAGTACAAAGGAAGTCAATTGTGATGAAAGTAACCTGTTTTTATATAAAATAAAATATAGCAAAATCCAGAACTTAAGAAAAAGTTAATCCTCATAATTAATCAACTTTCTTCAAATATAAAGAAGTTTGACAACTAATAAATTTCAATAAGTATAAAATTTTCAATAAATTGTTAGTTTTTATTGAATTTCCTATAATTAACAAGTTTATTCAGATTGAATGCAAATATACCATGTACTTCAAAAAATTAAATATCAAATTTTAAATTTAATTGTAAAGTTTTCAATAAATGCATTATGGATCAAGTAGTTTAAATATCAAAAAGTGTATAAAATATATTAAACCCTCTTAAATATAAGCAGTAAAACAAAAAAGAAGTAGAAAAATTAACTCCTAGTCAGCTACAGTCTATAAAAATATTTATTTTTCAATATGCCATTAAAGTGTTTACGTTCTATTTCACAATTATGAGGAACTAATATATTCTGATTTTATTATTCTTCTCAATAATTATTTTAGTTTATTTGTCATTCTGCAATCCCATTTTGATTAATTCCACTGAGATCAGTTTAAAACGAATCTCAAAATGCAACAAATATTTACATGGGATTTAATTCTACCAAATTAAACTGAAGACTAAGAACACTAACCTTGTCAGTCAGTTTGTATACAGATATTAGCTTTTTCAATGTCTCTTTAATTTCAATACAAATATGTATTATGTGATTCCTTTTATGAGAAACTTGGAATAAATTGAAAAATATTTATATATTTAATTTGCAATATATACTTCAGAATTATGAGCAATATTAACATGCAAACATAAATAACAGAATTATTAAACTTCGATTAAATAAAAAATTTTATAATGATACAATTATTGTACATAATATAATTGACTTCTCACTATTTTTCTGATTCCAATAAATCTTTTTCAAACATTAGTATATTTTCAGGCAAAAAATAATAAATTGAATTTGCATAGACAATAAGTATACAGTAAAGTCTCAATATATTCTTTGAGCAAAAAAATTTTAAAAATATATTAAATATCTTTTGAAAGGGTATTCTTAGTATTTTTGTTTTGCTTTTTAACTTAGCCAATATTTTATATATATACAGGCACACTTAATTTCATAATTTACAATATAATTAAATTTTCGAACATAAAATTCTTTTCACTAACATATACGAAATATATTATTTAAACAATAAAATGTATGTTAAAAATGGTCAAAATAGTATAGAAATTATCATGATAAATCAAAGTTAATAGTTTTTTGATTTCATAATCTCAAGACTTATATCTAAGTATAAAATATATTTTGAATTTGTGTGTTCCACTTGTACATAATTTTTTTAATTTATCATTTTTTGTAATATACATCATGAGCTTCCATCACCATATATACATACATGTCTGCAAGCTGAAGCAATAATCCCTTCTCTTTAATTTTTTTAAATCTTAAAAAGCAGTATTTATTTTTAAAAACCATTGTTCTAAGATGTTTAGATGAAAACTCGATAACCTTGTTCTTACAAAGAATCACATTATACTCCATTAAGTTTTTACAAATTATAATGCTTATAATTTAATATTTTATGTTTGATAGTGAAAAATAATCAAAAATTTAAACTGAGTATTAATGATAAGTGTGCAAATTGCATTGTGTATCATAACTATTTGTGAACCTTAGATTGTTGATCTTGTTTTAGATTATTATCAGCTATTATAAAATCAACCAGTAATATTTTCATTCTCTTTACTAAACATACTATAAATAATGAACTTAAAGCAAATGAAACAATAAATAGTGTTAGTACTTATGTAAAAAATTTTTGCTCAGTTTAAAATGTGTAATAAAGATTTTTTAATATACATGTTTCTGTATTAATCAAAAAATTGGATATTTTTCAAGGATTTCTTTACAAATTCAGGAAATGTTAATTTGTAATTATTACAAAATTTAGCCACAAATCTAATGTTAACAATAGTGATATAAAAATTTGATGAAAATCTATAATATTAAAGTTAATGAAAACCAAATAACTAAATCAAGATGCAATTAAAAGTAGATTACTACAAAAACTGATTCCCTCTTTTTAACATACTGATATTTATATTATATTAATTGGACCATGTGTGTTGTGTGGCCAAAAAAATTACAATTATTACTTGAAACTTTACATTATCAGCATTTTGAAATAGTAAGCTCTTGTGTATGAAAATTTATTCATTAAAAATGAATATAATTTTATTATTTTTTGTGACTGATACATAAATTAATGACACTTAAATTTCAACTAATGCATATCTTTTTTTATTAAAAACATTTTTCATCAAAACAATAAAAATTACAAAAAATAAACAAGTTATTTCTAAAAAATATAGAAAAAATTTGAGAAATTTTCTTACTTTTTTAAGTACACAATTAAAATGTAAACGAATACTGTTCATTCGATTTTTCAAGTACTACTATCGTTTTCTTTTAAAAATATTACAGTAGATGAAGGAACCCAAAAAAAAAATATTCCTTTTTTAAATATAAATGATATAATTTTATGTAAAACTAAATAATTATAAAATTTACAGTATAATTTATTGCTATACTTTTAAATATGACTGTTTTACATTTGTTTAATTTCATAAAATTGTGTTGACTATTTATCCTTTCTTAATTGCTGTCATTTCCTTTTAATTAAATAACATTTTATGGAACACTTTTACTATTTGATTGCATTTCTATTGTAATTATTTTAACATAGTTATTTTACTTAAACATAACATTTCTAAAATTCATTCTTTAAGGAATATTAAATTATAAACTTTAATCATAGATATGAGCAAAATTTTGATACTTTAATTTGCAGCAGAAAATAAATGTCATAAACATTGTTTTTTAATGCATATTTAATTATCTTTTATTAGAAAAATAAAAATGTTATTTTAAGAAATAATTTGATTTTTAATTTTTATTGTTTATCTATAGGAAATTTTCTGAATATTAAAATTTTAAACAAAACAAAGTTTTTGTATTAAATAAAAATGTAATGTTTCTACGTTTAGATAAATATAACAATCAATTACAGCTCATTGTTTTCTCAATCCCTTTTGATTTAAAACCAGAAAAAACACATATTTCTATACTAATTAGTAAACAATGTAACATTAACATTGGTTAAATATGATTAATGTAATAAACTCATATAAATTAAAATCCAAACAGCACAAACATGCTAATCATTTTATAAGTAAGAGCAAAAAAAAAAAAAATAATAAATGCACCCAATAATTGTCTGTTGTTTTTTACAAATGTTTGAAGATTATTTAACAGTTAAAGAAATAATTACAATTAAATTTAGTGTAACATAATTCAAATTTATTATATGATAATTTAAAGCCTCTCCTTTGTAAACAAATTTAAAAATGGTTTCCTGATTCAATTTTGTTTGTGAAGTTTATTTGCAACCTAAAATAACAATAAAAAAGTATTTGTTAATACCATATTAAAGCATAAGCAAAAAAGAAGAATGCAAAAGTGTATATAAAACATCATTAATATACACAAATAGAAGCATTTAAGCTCTTTCCACATCATAATTTTTTTTTTTCATAAAGATATTTTTATAGTAACTTTTTATTGTAGACTTTCCCTCTTATTGAGAAAAATCAATTATATTATTGTTTAAAATATTTTATTTAATTCCAGTAGCTTACTTCAATCAGAAGATTATATATATTACTCTACTGATGATCTTTTGAAGATTAACAAAAATAGTTCTATAAAAAGTTTGTTTAAAGAATTTTTTTTAAGCATGAAACAGCATAGTTTGTACTTAAAATTTAGTTCTTCATAAATAATAACAAAATTACACAGACAGTAGTTATTCTTCGTCAGAGTATAATTTAGTCAGGTACAAAAACTTTGAAATAATGACATTATTATAAAAAATATTTTTTCATGTTATTCGATTTTGCAACAACTGATAAAAAAGAGAAGCCCGATTTGTAAAACATCCTCTTTATTTCTTTTAAAATAGATAAAATCTTTATTATTACATATTCACATACAATTCATTTTACAATATCATTGAGAAAGTTTACAGAGTACTATATACGTACTATATAGGGGGTGGAGCATCTGGAATAAGCTGTGATAATTCTTCCATTAAGTGTGTTTGATTTCTCAACAATGGTTGCAAGCCAGCTAAAGCTTCAGCTGAAGTTACATAAGACTGCTGTCGAAACTGTGATAAGGCCCTAACTATTTTTGGAATATGATGAGGTTGATTACTGAAATGAACCTAGAAACAAATTATTTACAAAATGAATTAGTTTGAGCAAAATATTTGAAAGCTTCCAAGATATATTATAAAAAAAAATCTGGTAGATTATGATAACTATTCCTATTTAAAATTATGAAATGTTCATTTGTTCTTTTATAACACATTTATTTTTATCATAAATTTTTAAAAAAATTGGAACATATAGCTTAATTGTATTTTTAATATAATATACTATAAATAAATCCATAAGTTTTAAGCAAGCATTTTAGAAAAAATTTTTTTTACTAGTTAACCTCAAAAATATTAAAGAATGTTATAAATAATTTAATAAAAGTTTAGGGAGAAAATATTCCCATGCTAACATTAAAAATTTTTCTACCATTATATTTTATTTTATTTTTTATAACAATGAGCACAAAACATCCATTTATATTACAATTTTTGTTTCAGATTGAATAAGTGTTACATTTTAACATTAATAAATGCAAATTGTAATAAATGCAAACATTTGAATAGTATGTCTAATGTTTTAACATTCATTTAAAGTAAAATTTTTAACAAAATGAAACTTTAAAGATTAAATGGCATAGGTATTGACTACTTGCATTACTAACACTCAGATACATTCATACTTTTAAAAGGATACATTTACATTAAATAATCCTTTATTAACTTAAATCGATTATTTCAAGTATTCATAGGCAGAAACAAAATAAATTAAAAATGGATGAAGAGGAATTTTAAAATTAGGATTGGCTTCCATCAGATTACTATTGATATTTTATTCAATCTTATGATCATTAACCAATCACATATAAGAAACTGGAGAGGAAATGATTTATTTCAGATTACTTAATCATCCACACAGTTTACTTCCCATAAAACCTTACAAGTTGCTAGTTATGATTACACTATGCTTATAATTCTATTTCTAGAAAGTTTTTTAATCTATTGAACTTAAAATATTGAAAAAATATTGATTCTGGAATTCATAAGCTACAAAGTCTGATAAACAGTTTGATTTAAAAATCAAGAATTAAAAAAATTTATGTGTTGGAAACACAATTTTGATGGAAATATTCTAGTCTAATTCATTTATTATAAATCTAAATAAAATCTAGATTTATAATAATTTGAAATATAAATAATAAAAAATTTAAATCTATTACCATTCAATTTTTAAAAGAGATTTCTGGAAGAAAATTAGAACAAAAATTAGTCTGGCAATATACTGAAATTTCCTATGATGTAAGCAAACGTGCATCAAGATTTGGTTAAATCTTTTAAAACTGATGGGTGTTTTTAAAACATTTTTAAAATTTATTACATTTTTAAAGGGGGAAAAATTTATTACTTGCAGAAAAACTAAATATGTCCTTTTTTAATTTTCATAAATGTATTTTTGAATTGTAAAAACAAGAAATTGAAAATCAGCATTAAATTCACATTTTTGTAAACTAAAATAATTTTCTTTTCCTTCAAATTATTTCTTTCAAATTAAAACCAATAACTTCCAAAAATTTCTTTAAAATTCAATTTTAAATTTTTTGTTTTCTTAGTTTAAAGTTTTTCAAACAGAGTTTGCTAAGTGATTAACACTCTTGCCTTAGATTTAACCATTCTTGGGTTTGAATCCCATTTTAGGGTTGGATGTTTGCAGTGGTTCAGAATCCACTTTAAGTCGTAGGTGTGTCTAATTAGACTTCATGTTCAGATATTGACCGTTCAACGACAAACAAACCAAACCCAACACCAGAGTTCTACAGAAATATCTTTCCTGCATTAAGTGCCATTCTCTGAAATAGTTTTGAACTTAGAATAATGTTGCCAATTTTTAAGATTCTTCATAAATAAAACTTTCATTCAAATGAATCTTTTGGTTCCATTATAAATACATATTTCAATCTGGATGCCAATTTATTTACACTTGCAAAAGTAAAATTACTACACCATGAAGCAATAAAGGTAATAATACAAAAATAAGATCTAAAGATCTTAATGACAATATGATTAAATTTACATGTGATCAAATGATAAGACCACATTTTTGGATATAAAAGCTAATAGCTGGCTTTTTTTTATGATATCAATAGTAGATAGCAGTAGTTAAGCTATTAAAGAAGTTGATTAATGTTTTGGAGCAGAACCAATAGCTTTCTTCAGAAAAATGAGAACATTGATAGAACTGAAAGAGTATGGTTTGTCAAGCATGAAATTACTAATGGTATAGGATCTGATGAGGGCACAATTCAGCATTGTACTAGTCACCATGAATTTACAATTGAATATGACAAAAGAGCAGTAAGTATCCATTGGTTTATCAATTTATCCAGCTACAATCCTGATTCTACTGGTAAGCAAATTTTTAAGCAAAGATTCTTAGAAATACACTCACCATAGCAAGTGGTATTCAAATTCACCAATATCATTATCAGAAAGATATTATGTTTACTGTTAAACCAAACATTACAGATTTCATAACGCAATGCTGCATGCACTTTGGACAACCACAGAGATTTGTTTAACACTAGGCACAGGACTTCTTACATGTTTAAGTGTCAACATTATTCACAAAAAGTAACAAATGTCATTAAATATCGTCAGAGAAATCTCATTTTTATTTATATAGAAATGTAACTCTGCAGGCTCATACCATAAAGTAACTGAGAGCTGCAGTAGATTTGGCTGAGGTATCTTAGGAGACCTAAAGCCTCATACAATATAATCAATGTTTGAAAAACTAAACAGATATCTTTACTAGCTACACTAGATAAACAATTTATTTTTCACATATTTGTTCTTTGAATCAATTTTTCTTTAATGTTATTTTTGTTTACTCCCAAATATAATTAAAGGACAAAATAGGTAAATCCCCAAATATAATTAAAGGACAAAAATTGTACAAAATTTAAAAATTGTAAAAATACAGGAGAATTTTTAGATTGTTCTTGATTTCTCTGAGAGAATTCAATTTAAAGATTTGAAACGTTTTGGTGTTTTGCATAACTTTTAATTTACAATAACACTAAAGCAAAAACTTCTAAATTTCTCTTCAAGTTAATTCTTTGCACTTTTATTGTATAAAAACAATTATATTATTCCTTCATTTCATATTTTAGTAGTACAAACATGCTGTCATATGTTAGATAATAAACTAAATGAAACATCCACCATTTTTATAATATTTTACTTTCAATTTTGTCTGATGCTTTGATATATTACTTGAAAGTAAAAAGTGCTTTCAGAAAATATATCAAGAGCAATAACACATTTTATAGCATGTAGAATAATGCCTGTCATAATATAAATCATTCATGAAATGAGTCACAAATTATCAATATTAATCTAAGGTTTAATGCCCTCTAACCAAAATTTCATTTAAAAATAAGCCATGTAAGTTTGTCAGCTTATTAAAAAGTAAGAATCCACATTTGTAAGAGTTTTATATAACAAAATGATCATATTCTAATTTATTTTTTATAATTGAATATAGATTATTTTTTTTACAAACAACTTCAGACAGCACACCAAAAAACCAAAATTGTGAGGCAAATATGTTGAATATTTTAGTTTTTTACAAAACTGGTCCTTACATAAAAATTATTCAAAGATTGTAGAATGTATGGGAAGATTTCAAATGATAATCATTAAAAGAAATTATAAAATAACATACTTACCTCAACTTTCCTTAAAAATTCTCTAATTTTATTAAGCATTAAATATTCCTTATATTTTCCAACAAATTCTGCTTCTGCAGGTTTAAGAAAAGCAACAAAATCATCAAGTAAAGCTGGGTGATTTTTCAAAATAACTTTCAATTCCAAATATAACTGAAAGGAAAATACTTAACAATAAAATAATAATCAAAGTAATAATTATTTTTTGTTCAATAATGTTTTCAGCAATTAGCACTCAAACTATATAAAAAAATGTTTACTAAAATAGAGCATTCATGTACAAAAAATTGATTCTGCAAATTAGCATGTAAAAATATAATCCATGTTAATACATAATACAAAAATAGAGCAGATATTATGCAAATTTAATTATAAACGAATCTAATTTAAAATAAATCAAATTAATATTTGTAAACATTATAATTTATAGATATAAAAATAATTATGACAAGTTATATTATATGTTAAACATTATTTTAATAAACATCATTCATATTCCCAGTCTTGATCTGTAATTTTAAAATTTCAGATAAAAAATAGAAAACAAAACAAAGTATAGAAAAATAAAAAAATTTTAGTCCACTAATATAAATTGTTGAGTTCAAACAGTGATCCTAAACTTATGTTTCACAAAGCTTTTTGTTCACTTAGACAAAAAATAAAAAAAAATTGGATATGCATACTAAAAATACCTATAATAGAGAGAGAGAGTTTTTGTTGAAATTTTAATAAATCTCATACTGCATGTGAAAAAGTCGAACAAGACATTTTTCAAAATAGTATTTTGTTTCTTTTCTTTTATTCATCTTTATTATCTTGTTTGTTGCAATATATGGTACATTTTCTTATTATTAATTTTTTTCCCTTAGGAGAGTGATGTGTAAATGACACCTTAACTTCATTACAGCTCACTTATTTCTGAATAGTACTTTATCCCATTTCCAAGTTCATTAACCAAATTTAATCAAAATTGAAGCTGTATAATAGAATTACTACTTTCTTTATATAGAGCAAAAGAGCTTAAAATTTATTGATTGAACAGATGAAAAATATGATTTATTGACTTTTCCCCTATTTTCTAGGGATGGTTTAAGATCCCAAATTTAATGTTATCAACTTACTAAAAACTTCAGCTTCAATAATTCTTCTATAAAAGATTTCACTGAATACATCTTCAAATAATGAATAGCTGAAATAAATGATACAGCTTTCTGATATTTTCATTTCAGAATGAATATATTCCCATGTTATCATGCTAAGCTTCATTAATTAAATTTAAAGAATACAGCTTTCTACTTGTCGAAAATATCAGTTGAAATTAAAATAAAAAAATAGTCATTTTCCAAATGTAGTTACTACTTTCTTTTTATTAAAGCCACTTATTTAGATTAAGAAAATTCCATTTGTATATCTAAACATAAAATATAACCCTGTCTTCTTAGCAAGCTGAAAGCCATTCCTGCTGCTTTGAATTATTTTCAGATTTCGGAGAATGAATACATTGCTCAGAATGCATAATAATACCATCTACAATAACTACAACATAGAATTATGGGGGAAGGGGGAGTATTCAAAACACTCATATATCGCTATTAATATTTCAAGATTTCCTTTAAAATATAAAGAAGGAGGAGCAGTTGTAACCTTTTTCTTTCAATTCATAATCTTGGTGAGCTTATATGATCTTATGGTTCACACACAAACTAGATTCTAACTAAATAATATCACTCTTAAAATATACTAAACCCTCTAAATGAATAAATCTCTTGATAAATTAGAATTATAATCTTCCAATTAAGATAATTTTTTAATTCACTATCTTCAAACTCCTTTTAAAAATCTATTAACAAAGCTATTTTGAGATGAACAAGTAACACTAAACTAAAGCAAAATGGTAGAAATACAAAATGATACACATTTCATGTCAAGAGGAGAAATCTCATTGCATAATTTAAGAAAGGAGAAACTATTTGCATTATCTCTTAGCAAAATTCAGAAAGGCCAAAAAATAATCACAAAATTTAAAAAGATGTTTAAGTAGTGATGAATTAAATTTAAACAATAAAATTTTTAGGATCACATGGCATATCATACAACAACAATTACACTAGGGGAAAAAATAAAAAACCTGAAAGATGCAATAAGGATCAAGATATTAAGTATAAATTATTCAAAATAATTTTCCTTCCAAATAATGTCTTTCTCTGGTATTTTACAGATTATTAAAGGAAAATTACAAAAATATTTCTACAGATAATTGAGCTAAAAAAATTATAATTTAAATAGATGTAAAAAAATATAAAAACAAATAAAAAAACTTACCTTGATAGGTAATTTATTACTGAATTGATATTTGCATATTGCTAATAAAAACAGATTCCATGTATCTGGTTCAAACTTTAAAGATTCTTGAGCTCTCAAAAGAAAAGAATTCACGTAAAGAGTTTCCCTTTCTTCTTTCTACAGTTAGATATCAAATAAATAAGATCAAGAAATATAAAAAAATGAAATTCATAAATAAACCTTTGCTTAGTCAGAGCTAGAATTATATAATCATTGTATTGAAAAAAAAATATGAAGTATGTAAAAACAAAAGGTTTTTAAAATGTTAAATCAATAATAGGTTAAATATACTTGAATTGAAATCAACTTTATTTTTGCTATTCAATATGAATCTTTTTAAATAAAAAATGATAATTTAAGCATAAATAAAGAATTTCTTAACTAAATTATTAAGAAGAAAGTTTAACCAAGAATTGATTAATAAAATCCTTCTTTTAAAAATGTGTCACTTTATTTGATTGATTTGATTTGTTTGTAACTCAAAAGTCATTTTTCACACACAATGACTATTTAAATTGAAATTTACAGTTAGGATTCAAAATCACTACAAAAAAGCCAAAGGTGGGATTTGAATCCATAAACTGTTTAACCAAATGTCAACACTTTGTAGGCACTTTATTTATTTGACTGCTAATTTATTATCACTTTGCTTAAACATGAAAACAGGAGAATAAAGCAAATAATTTACCAAGTAAAAAATATTAGTCACTCACATTTATTTGTTTAACATAAGATGATATGTATTAGAGTGAGATTAAGGAATAATTATGCATATGAATATATAATAATTTTATATAAAATTAATCTTAAATTAAAACATGCAAAAAAATCATTTGTAGTATATTACAGTAAATACTTTAAATTACACTTAATTTTAAAGAAGTAATTAAAAATTTCAAAAATTGCTCTCAAATTATCATTTATTTATAAATTTAGAAAAGATTTCAAAAACATCTGGTTAATGCATACATGATGGATGAAAAAGTAATGAGCACAGTTTCATAAAAACTGATTTATCAATTCAATGTGTACATATTAAACTTCTAAAATATTAATTTCCAGCATCAAAACAGTTGCTTTCATGATTTTCATGCTTAGAAAGCATCTTGAAAATCCTTGGCCAGGAAGTTCTTAAAGAACTTTGTAACACAGACTTGAATGTTTTCTAGATTCCTGGTATTTTCCTTTGTGTTCTTTTTTATTTAACCTAATACTGCAGTGTTGTTTCATATGAAATAGACAACAGCGAAGGCTGTGTTGTAGTGATAAGTTTCACTGAGTTTTTGATGTTCCCACTCACATAGGCAAACCAACCTCATTGAAACCAACTATTGTTCCAATTTCATGAGCACTTTCATAAAATTAGTTCACAATCTACATTGGTGGTCTATAGTTGAAATGGATAATTCCTAAGACATCAAAGAAAATAAGAAGCAATGTTTCAATGCAAGACTTGCTCCTGCATACTTTTTTATGGCAGAGAGATGATTGGGTGCGATACTTGAAGCTCTATTTTTTATTCTTGATCCAACTC
>JAPDSC010164517.1:9844-38352 GCA_026290005.1 Latrodectus geometricus
TTTTTCTTCATAAATATAAAAAATTGTATTTATTTTACATAAAATGCCAAACAATGGTTACATAGTTTAATTTTCATTGCAACTATCAAACTAAGCATAAGAAATGCAGTTTATTTCATCCGATTTCTGAGACAAGCTGCTTTGAGACAGATGTTTTTTTTATCCTCTTAACCAATGGCGTTGTCAAAAAAATCTTCGCATATTGAATTCGCGGGAACTGAAAGAAACACAATAGGTTATCTAAATCACGAAGGCTGTGGAGTAGAAAGTCGGAAACAATGCATCGGGAAAAGTATCTCCGGCAACAACACTGCGCCGACATTAAATTCATTCAGAGACATATTTTAATTTGCATCCTATTCCATTTGTCTCGGGTGAAACAGCCCGTGTCTTTCTTCTTCCCACAATTCACTTCTTCATCCGCCTTAGAGAAATGGAAGATGACTTCTTTGCAAGTCTAATTTTCTCAAATGTACTTTTTGTAATAATAACAATGAAAAAAAAATTTATATTTTGCGTTTCTCCAATACATTTTTTTTTCAAAATGATATTTCAACCTTTAAGGAAGCAACGAGTTCATAGCAATTGGATGTGTAAATCAATGAAGTGCATTTAACTCAAAAAATGAAAAATAAATTTTCAATCTTATTATCATTTTTACACTGAGTTACATAAAGCGTTAATAAAAACTTTGGAATAATGTAAGTTACTTCAAGTGCTTGCCATTCATAAGATGTATAAGATATATCGTATATAATTTATAAGATGTCCCGCTTGATAGAATTGAATAAAAATTGTTTTTCTTATACTTTCCAACATTTAACATCAGTTTTCATTCTTAAAGTTTCTAAAAAGTCTCTTCAGCAGTTGAATTATTCTTTTCAACCTTTTTTATTCCCATAAATATTCTGAAAATACTGAGTTAGGATCTGGTTAAGAAAGACATTGCTTATCGAATCTGAATGCCGTTGTAAGCCTGAACAAGAGATTTATTATAGTACTAAACATCTAAACTATACCTATGAAAATACTCACAAGTTCATACAAATAAGGTAAAAGCCCATTTTGACCTCCATAGAAAGAGGGATGGCTTGGTTGGTTAGGGTGTCGCACTCACTGTCGGTTAGTAAGAAGTTTGAATCTTGACTTCGTTATCGTATTCGTTAAAGGTCGCAATAGCCTGCAAGTGAAATGGTATCTCTGGTCATGGTAGATGAAGTATTTGAATATTTTACGCTTGCTTCTGAATTAGCCCCAGCTTCTTAATTAGGAAGATACCTCTGGCAGCTTCCATTTCTCTAATACAGCCCAGCTCAGATTTTGGAACAGGGAAGTATGAAGACTCTCTTACATGAATGAAAAACTAGGAGATTGATAAGATAGTTGTAAAAACCACATCTGTAGGACAGTAAAATCACAAAATCATTCTTTCGAGACCTCTTCGCAAGTATCAGCTAAGGATAAAAATGATCAAAAATGGCAACATACCATACAAATTATACACCTAGAGTTCCTGTTCGATCCATATTATCTAACCAGAAAAAAATAATTTCACTTACAATAAAATGTTATGACAAAAGGCTCTATTTTTTAAAGGTCATGAAAACTAGCTTTTCTTTATATTATACACAGGATAGGTGTACATGTATCTTCAGACTGTTTTTGTATATTATTAGGCAACCCGTCCATTATATCATCAAATATGTATTTAGCATTTCCTGACGCAACCCTTTCATAGCCGACCAATAAATCGAAATCTAAAGGCAAAAATTCTTATTAAAGAAAGCTTAAAAGCATAATACGTTTTCTATAGCACATATTATTATCCAAACGTCTAGTTAATATTAGCTATAATACATTTAACAACGTTTCTAAGTGTTTTCTTATTATTGTATTCCTTTAATTATTCATAATTCTAAGTTTATTTTTATATTTTAATTTTTAACCACGGTGCTCTTTGTATAATGTTTATTCTTTAATATAAATTTTGTATTTTTTTAAATAAATTATGCAATACAAATTAAACAAGTAGAGCTTTGAAAAGCATGGCAGAGGGAACTTTGCTGATTTCTTAACTGTGCATATGTGAATCACTAAAACAATTTAAGTTAATTTTCCATTCAACTTTCCTAAGATCTTATACCATTTCAACAAAAATGGCATCAGCCCTTTACAAAAGTTTTCAGAAATGTATGGAAACATCTAGCTGTATCCAATTAATAATGTATACTAAATTCAGGTTAACTTAATTATTTTGGAGCTAATTCCAACAGTAGAAATAAGGATAAATAAGCATCAAGAATGGGATAAAAACTAGTTTTAATGTTGAAATTGGAAAATCATAGTCGTACATGGTTTCAAATTTTGCTACCAGGTGTATTTATGTTTGATTAAAACAAATAAATAAGTAAAATTTTGAATGCCCCCCAAAAAAAGTGGCCCACATGTTTAAACTAATAATTCAAAATTACATTTACAATGATATGGAATGGAACAATCAGTTATAAAGATTATAAGCAGATTGAATTACAACCAAAAAAAAACCCAATTATATTCCATTAAAGTAAAGACTAAAGACATGCATTTGTACCCCTGATCGAGTTACCATAATGATTACATTTTTTATATATTAAAGTATGTAGATTCACGTAAATGAGTCGATGTCTTAGTAAATTGGCTGTTCAGTAACGTTATGTATTAAAAAATGGTTTCTGTATAAACACAAAGATCAAATATTTCTAATTATCATTAGGTACTGGAAAGGAATCAGAGAATTTCTTTTCTGCGTTAATCATAATTTAACATGACAGAATTGAAGTTGAGAAAGGAACTGATTTCTTGTGATATATCTAGGACTCACACAGAAGCTACCTTACTGACAGATTTTTGTCCATTACATTGATTGAGATCTATTGAAATAAAATACTTCCAATGATACTTTATGGTTGGGAGAGACGATATTCAACTCAGGTGTTGATCTTGTTAATTGCCCACGATTCAAATTTAAATTGCTCTTAGGATTTAACTGCCTCTATCTGGATTAACTCTAACAAGAAGCAACAAATCAGTATCTTTGTATTGATTTGTAGCTTCATATTATAAGGTAAATCTTGAACAATATATAATTATTTCCATGCATACAGAAAATTTGTTAAATTTCTTAAAAAACTTAATTTTTCTTCATAGTATGTCTATCTTAATTAGATCTTTGCTCTATTTGAAAAATAATTCTGTTTCTATTAAACTAGTTTGTCCACTTTATCATATCCAAAAAACCTAAAATAAGTTATTTGAAAAGTTTCATATTTTTTGTCTACGTTGCTAAGAAAGACCGAAATTTGAGAATGTCGACTTTCACCGGTGAATTTCAACATTCACATAGTCGCTTGGTGCATGTCCGAAATATTTTATTACATTCTTGTACCGATGTATGTCGACAATAACAGATATGCTACGGTGGAGGTCGAAAAGAGAGGAGGCAATGACTGTTTCTCACCAAATCCTTTGTTCTTCTTGGAGTCAGTCTTATGCAAGGTTTGATGGTGAAAGCAACCATCGAACCTTAATTTCCTCATTTTTTGCCGAGACCCTAATTTATACAAAATGGATACTGCAGTGAATCATATCAGTTTATTGAAAAGTTAAATGCATTAATTGTGGGTAAGCGAGAAGACAATCGGACAGAAAATCACAAGTTATTTTTTTATAAAAAGAGCGGCAGCGAAAGATAATTTTCTACAGCAAGAAACAAAAATGTTTCGAACCTCACAAAAACAATTTCCTCCTGCTCAAGTTGGTGATACTGTACGAATTCAAATCCCCGATGTCGACCGTTGTAGTGCAGATAACCGAAATGTGTTAGCGGTTGTTGTTCGAATAGAAGACTCCGACTTCTATAAACTTGCAAATAAAAATGGAACTCTAGAGCACAATTTTACACATGTAATCAGTTCGTAATTTTTAAAGAAATGTTACTTTCCATAGATGAGATTTATTTTCAAGATATTTAGCTGAGGGAAGCAGCTACATCTAATTCAAGAAATGGTAGGCAATGTGATACTCCTCTGTCATTGCGAAAGGAAGTGTTACACAAATAAATGCAACTGTAAAAGCAAGGGCCTCTTGTGCAATTCAAAGTGTCCTAATAGTTTAAGTTGTTGTAATACATAAGAGTTGAATTACATAATTTAGTAAACTTTTTACTACCATTATTTTATTTTCTCATTTAGAACGTACTTTAAAATTAAAAAAGTTTTTAATATTTATTATTTTCTTTCTCATTTTGAACGTTTTATATAATTATAAGTAAGTTTTTAATTTCAATTATTTTCCTTTCTCATTTTAAATGTACTGTGTGTTTTAAGTTCTTAAAGAGAGCCATTTCTCTCAGATAGAGGGGCAAAAAATTTATCACGACTTATTTACAGAAAAGAAAATATATATAAATCTCAGACATGTTCAACATTCACCATTAGTGCATGGTGAATGGCGACATTTATCGGTGTAGGTCAGAAATAAGGGTATTTAGCAAATATTTCGGACATGCACCAATCGACTATGTGAATGTTGACATTCACTGGTGAAAGTCAACATTCTCCAGATTTCGGTGTTTCATTGAAACATCTATACATCTCTCCCTACAATCAATAAAATACATATTATAAAATTAATATGATTTTTGATGATTCAAGAATGTTTTTATTAATATTTTTACTATTTATTTCAATCAGTAGGTTTACTTATAATAACTCATTATGTTCACATAATAATTTATTAAATGAATATTTAAATTTTTCATTTAAAAAAGTAAAAAATACTTATTATTTTTCTAAAATAATTTTTAGAAGAATAAATTTCCAACTTAAATATCCATACCATTCAAAACGATAAAAAATTTATAGAGCTTATTCATAAAATCAAAATCTAAATATTTTAAAATGAAACTATTCTGTTAATTTGTAGTTATTGACATAATAAATAAATTTTATACATTCGAATTATATTTTTTAGTATTATTTTGATAATTTGTTTTTAACTATTTAACATAAGCAATTAAATTAGTCACTTTGTCAGGGCAATGTGATTAATTTAATGAGTTCAAAAAATGAAACTTGCAGAAAATCAAACATAATATAAAAAAATTCTTAGTTATATACATGCAAAATACTTAATTATTATATTTTTAGAATTAGTTTGATTTTTCATGTTTTTAACTTTTTAGCATAAACAATTAATTAAATCAAATTTTAACAATGTGATTAATTTAATAATGTTAAAAAGTAAAACTTGCAGAAAGGCAAACATAACTTAAAACATTCTTTTCGATATTTGTGGCTGAATTAATAAATAAATGTCCCTTTAAATCAACTGAATATAATGTCTAAAGAAAATAAGTTTAACCGAATAATAATTCGTTCCTTTTTTTTCCTTTCAAATTAGTCTAATTAGCATCGTGAATGCTAAAGTTTTATATTTTGCGTAATTAAAACACTTTCAAATAAGTCTTTTCTTATAAATGAATTAAATATAAACTTAAAAATGTAATTTGAAATGAACAATATATTTTCATTATTTTAAATTAATTGAATTAATTCCAATGTGGATGCTACGTAGCATTATGTCCTAAAATAAAAATAATACATTAAATAAAAACTTAATTGTTAGTAATTATAATATATTATGCTGTTTTTGTGCGATGCTGAATTTAACTAACATAGATTAATTACACTTAACTAAATTATATATCGCCTCAAAACTATTCCTTGTTACCAGCAAATTATTCAATGCAATTCATTAAAAAATGTTTTATGCTAATCACTTAATATTTTTGAATAATTAGACAAATTTTATCTTGTAACTGAAAAAGTGAACTATTTATTTTGAAACTTGCTTGTCAAATTCACTAGATTCCGTATATCATTGTTACAATAATAATGCTAACATATATGATCTGATTTTTAAAATTAAGTTTATAAATTTAATAAATATGTTATTGAGTCTGTTATGATATAACAAATCATCAATTATTCTGAACCTCTTTTGTGATAATATGCTGATGGCTATTGCTTTAACTCTTTGGAGTGTCATTCCATTCTGTAATCAGTTTTTTTTATATCACATCCTCATTCTATATTCATGCCTAAGTGTACCGTCTTGCATTTTTTCTGAAATTAAATCTATTTGGAATACGTTCTGCATTCTAATGTAGTTGATCCTTGTTTAAGGCTTGATTTATATTAGGTCATGTTTGTCTGTAATGCTTCAAAATTCATTTTAAGTCAAAGGAAACTTCGTGTTTAATAAATAGTACAACAAACAAGCTTAATTAATGGAAATCTGTGGTAATTTAAAGTAGAGTTTTTTTCCTTCCTGTATATGTAAAAAGAAATAAAAACATAAATACGTTTCTTTATTCTCTTAAGCTTCACATAAAATCTGTTTATAAATTCACTGCAATTCTTAGGAAACTTTCTTTCAGATATTAAGCTCTCACATCTATCAAAATGCACAAAAGTCTACTCATATAAATAGATATAATTAAAAGAAAATATAAAATAAACAGATTCATAAGCCATGAATTAATCTGTGATGCAGATATCTTTTCTTTTGAGGTGCTAAATTGAGAAAATGAAATATTTATGATTTATTATATTATGTTAATGTTCTAGTTGACAACTAGTTTTTGTTGATAATAAAGTTATTCCTATCAAATAATTTTGATACACTTTGATACATCCTTTATATCACAAAAAGTCTTATAAAGGAACAGATTGTGTGCCTTTACAATTTTTTTAGGGTAGTTCATTAGTAGCAGAAAAAATTTCGCCAAACTTATGCAATCGTTCGTAAGGAATAGCCCTTTTTTCAAAAGTTATTATAGAAACAAGATAGAAATAGAGAAAGAAAACAACTTCTAAAAGGACAAATTATTGATTAAAATTGAGAATATAAATATAAGCTTTGAGATTAATAAATAAAAGAAACTACTAACATGAAATTCAAATTAAAATCATTCCATGGAAACGAAAACAATTGAATTTCAATGTAAATTTCAAACAGTGAATACAACTTTTTGATAATTAATTAAGTAAAAGTTCCCTCTGAAATTTATAATTATGGTATCCTAGCAAAATTTAAATTAAAAAAATAATTAGAATTAGTATTTGTTATTATATCTAGTCGGTGCTTCTTGTAAGTATATGTAATTTGTTAAATTTTTTCTCCTACCATTTTTGTATAAGTAACAATCTTGTTCTTGAGCATTAGTTTATAAATCACGCATTTCTATTCTACTTCGCAATAAACTTTAACTTTAGTTCACAGCATTTTGTTTTCACGCTTTTTTTTTTTTTTTTTTTTTTTTTTTTTTTTTTTTTTTTTTTTTTGCTCTTTAGCATATTAAAAAAATTGGTCAAATTGAGCTTGGAGTTATATTAAATTTGATTGTAAAACAGAAATATCGAAAAATGGATAAATCGAAAGTCTTTGTTCTGAATCCATTGATTCCAAATAGAAGTTTAAATTTCATTGATGGTGAGTGAATTTTTAAAATTATGGATCTTAAGACAATTTAACAACATTGAGAGATAAAATTAATCATGAAATTAGTAATTCAGATGAAGCTAAAGTTGATTTATTCAGAAAGAAACTCAGTAATTAATGAAATATCGAATATTTTTGATAATATATACATTATATGCGAAGAAAAAATATTGAAACATACATTGACGAATTCAAAAAACTTTAGAATATTTTGGCTGAACTTTATTTGCTTTTAGAATGCAGCAAAGATATCTTGCAAAGATATCAATTTAAGTTTGTCAACAGACACTAAGATACAATTTATGGATGTTAAATTACTTTAGATGCTGTTAACGCTATTTAATGGTAATGTGAAAGAATAACTTTCATTTTAGGATTTATTCAATGTCAGTGTTTGTTCTAACAACTTATCAGAAACTCAAAAACCTCCATATTTAAAAAAAACTCTTACAAATCCGATAGCATTATTCAAACAATTCGTGTAACAGATTCAAATTATAAAATAGCTTGGGATTTACTTAAGAATAGATATTCAAACAAGAGAGTTTTAGTAACTACTTTTATTAAAACATTATTTTCACACCAACATACTACAGACTCTCCAATTCAATTTTACAGATTGTAGATGTCATTAATGAAGGCATATGATCTTAAAGTGTTTTAAATAAAAATGTTGATGAACGTGTAGATAAACATTAATTACTTACTTGAAAAATTAGATAAAAGTATTCACATGTGGTGTGAACATCAATTAAATGGAGATGAATTAACCCTAAGTAATTTACTTTTGTTTTTAAAAGAACAAGCCAGGACAATTCAAAACAGTAAAGTTAATTTTAAAGAGTTTTAGAAACCAATTTCTAAAGTCACTTCTCTACTTTTAGAAACAAAAATTGAATGTTTCTATTGTAACAAAAATCGTAATTTGTAAAGCTGTGAACAATTTTTGAAATTGCCTGTTTCAAATTATTTGATTTTAATTAGAATCAAATATATTGTGTTTTAAATGTTTATATAATGTGTACTATTAAGTCTTGTAAGAGGGCAAGTGAAGGCCAAACTTGCCAACAAAAGCATTATTTCTTATTGAATTTTTCAAAATCAACTGATTCTGCAGCACATTCTGTAGCTAATAGGGAAAACAGTGAGCTATCTTAAAATGCTCTAGTATTTATTGATCAGAATATAGTATAGAGCAGCCTATTCCAATTTTTTTCAACCCGATAAACTCTAAAATTTTATGAGTTACAGATATCAAAATCACGGAGTTTTGTGTACTATTATTCGAGTTCATAATTCTAGTGGAAATTTTGCCCATTGTCAAGCTTTACTGGATTCTGGTTCATAGGCTGATTTCATCACTGAGGACTATATGGAAAAACCTTGAAAGTTGAAAAAATGCTAAAAAAAAAAGCTTAAAATTTCATGTTTAGGATCAAAATATTCCCAGACGAATGGAGAATTAGAAACAACTGTCTCTCCTCATTTTTTCAAGAATAGTCTTTCAAAACTTCAGTTTTTATTATGAATAATGTTTGTGGTAATTTACCACATAAATCACTGTCACCAAGTATAGTTGAAGAATTTTAGGTTTGTTAATATTAAATCATTGAAAGATTTAAGTCATCTCCTTAGATATTCTTTTGGGAGTCAATGTTTTGATGTCAATGATTTGGGGTGAACCAATTAATAGAAATAAAGAACTTCTCAAGGCTTTGCGATCGAAATTGGATTGAATAATTTCTGGAACAACAATATTCAATTCTGATTCATGCATTTACTTATCATTAAGCAATATTAAATCAAATACTGATGAGATTGTTAAGGTCCTGATCTTTAGAAACAGTTCATCAGAACACAACTATTTCAAAATTTTAACTTAGAAGTTGTTGAAAATCTTAGCTCTAAAGCTTGTTTAGAAGCTCTAAAATGATTTATAACAAGAATAGGAAAGACAAAAGAACTATTTAGGGACTGTGGAGCGAACTTTAATGGTGATAGCAAAGAAATTCGCCAAGCATTTTTATTATGTCATAAAAATAAAAGATTTCAAGCATTTTTGGCTTCAAAAAATATGAAATGACATTTCATTCCTCCAGCTACTTCTCATTTTGGAGACGTATAGTAATCAGCCGTCACTTATTTGAAGTGTCATCTTCGAAGAGCAATGGAAGTAGCTTGTTGTGACTTATACAAAATTTATCACCTTAATGACTCAGATTGAGGCTTGTTTTAATTCAAGACTTTTTGATAAACAGTCAGACATCCCAACTGATTTAACTGTTCTCACTCCTGGTCAATTTTTGACTGTCACTGTACTCAAAGCACTTCCAGAAGAAAATCATTTTGAGCAATCAAAATCTCTAGAGGACCTCTGGAAAATTTGACAATTGATCTTTTAGCACTTTTGAAAACGTTGGAATGAATAATATTTATCGTAGTTACAGCAAAGGTATAAATGGAAAAAAATTCCCAAGAAAATTTATCATTTAATGAATTGATTTTAATCAAGGAAGAAAACATGCCTTCTCTACAATAAGTTGCGAAGAATAACTATTGTTTATCCTAGAATAGATAACAAAGTTAGAGTGGTGGACATTTTGACACACACACGGTGAAATCAAGAGAGTCATTGTTAAACTCTGCCTTGGAACGTAACGAAATTAAAATCATTAAAGTAATTCTCAATTTAATATGTTGTATTATTAATTTTAAATGTAATATTTCAGATTTATAACTGTATTGAATTCTCTGGAGTGCTTCATGGGCACCCGGTATGTTTGTATTTGTTATTGTACCTAGTCGTAGCTCCTTTTAAGTATACGTAATTTGATAAATCTTTCTCTTACCTTTTTCGCAAGTGGCAATCTTGTTGAGATTTAGTTTACTAATCAAGCATTTGTTGTCTACTTCGCAATAAACGTTAATTTTCAACAGTTCATTGCATTTTGTTTTCATGCATATTTTTTGTCCCTTAGCATCTTCAAAAAACAAAAAAAACAGAGCTTTCTATAAAATATGAGAATATAACCAAGAAAAGTGTACAGAAATCATGTACAAAAAAGCAAACTAATGGCAGAGAACGACACAATATAAAATTGATTTTTACTGATGAAGTCACTGAAAATTCAGTTTTCTTAAAATAAATTAGGTAAAAATTATAAAATATTAATTGAAATATAATTTATTTTAAATGAATTATCTCAATTAATAATTTTTCTATGATAATTAAAACATTAAGATTGCAAATGAAAACGTTTTATAAGTTCTGAGATTTTAATCATTTTACTGTTAGAACTCGAAGTTGCGAAAGAACTGGAAAAATTAAAAAAAAATAATCAAGTAACAAAACATAGAGAAATTATGACTCTTCTAAGTCTGATTACATTTTAATTGTTTCTCAATGATTTCGTTTTTATGTTTTTTATTTAGTTAAAGTATAACTTATTAAGCCATTACGTTTCTTAATTTGATTTTTATTAAAAAAAAAAAACTTTCTAATTAAACATATTAAGATACAGAAAGGTTCCTAAGCATAAACTAACAAATAGTGATTTAATTCTGATAAAATACAATACCACATTTGAAAAAAAAGATTCATTAATTTTTTTTAATATTCAACTAGGAGAATCTTTTATATCCGATGGTCTTAGTAATTGTGTTACAAGACTATCAACTACACTTACACTTGTGTTTTCTGCTCTATTAAGTGAAAGAGTTATAATGAAGAAATCCAAAAGGAAACAATAATAAAAAATGTTCCTTTATTTAAAATGATTATTATGGAACGCCATTTTATTAACAGTAAAATAGTCGATTATATCTTTAGCAAAGTCTAAGCTATTTTTTATTAATTCCTTCTAATTTTACGTACGTGCTTTTTAGAGATTATTTTTCATTTATAGGATAAGTGCTTGTTTTAAAATTTGAATGGTTAATCTGACCCATTGAAAAACTCATTAATTTACATCAGGACATGGGTATATATTTGATACTTTACCGTTTATAAATATTTATAAAATTTTTCACTTGATGAAAGACACAATTGTTGAAATACTATGTATTTATTAAAGGATTAGAATTATTCAGAATTTTTGAATACATAACTTGATTCCTAAACTGTTTAATTTCCGCCAATCACGATTTATAATGCATTTCATTCTGCGCTGTAAAATATTAAGCAAAATGGAACTAATAATTCAAATTATATAACGGATTAATTTACACCAATTTGTTTTGAAAAATTGTTTTCTACATATGTTAACGAGATAAGTCAAGATTCAAGAAACAGACCTGTATCTTGTAAAGGGCATTGAATTTTATCTTACAGATTTGTAGAACCAATGGAATTCATAAATCATCAATTCTCTATATTTAAATTATCGCATTGTGTATAGTTTCATTTTTCGACGAACCTCCACTCGAACTGTGAGATAATTGGTTACCCTTCAGTTCAAGTGTTCATGAACTCAAATCTCATTTTTAAATGTGATTGTCTCTATAGTTGCCGCCATCAACTTAAAAGTTAGAACATAGGTGAATCATCCTTTGTATATAAAAGTAAACTACAAAGGGAACCAGAAACTATACCAAATCTCAAAAGTCATATATGCATATTTTATAAAATAGCTGGATAATTCATTATTTCTAGAACTTTTAACCACGTTTATTTTTACGACATAAAATTCCGTTCAATAATTCCATGTAAAATTATGTATATTTTTATATCTTGTACCATTTAGGGTTTGCGTAAGATTTATGAAAATTTGATGATTCATAGTAATCGTTTCTCCAGAATAAGTCCTTAAAAATAAAATGATTATACTATTCTACACATCCAATGAATAAAACAAATTTATTTGAATGGAATATAGAATTGCATTTTTGATTAAAATTTATTTTAGTTGATTGAAAAAAATTCAGAGTTAATGTGAATTTACACCTCGCCTATAATTGCTACTCATTAATGCAATAGGAAAATAATGACATTAAAACTCACACTAGTTAAGATAACAGCACTAGCATCCAATTTATTAAGATAAAGTACACTATTAAATTGTATTCATTTAGAGGCTTATTTTAATTACTTAACTGCAATGTAATTGGCTTTGCAATTCTTTAAAATGCACATTACCCTTAAATTGGAGGCAATACCGTTAATTTCCACAGCATCATTGTATGTGTATAACGAAAATGCTTTATTTCTGTATCCATAATGAGAAGCAGTTGAATGGAAGAACTGTTTACAGACTCAAATACGATTTGTATTTAAAATTGTTTTGTCCTGACACAGCGTAAGGAAAGAATTTCAAGATCAAAATTAAGAAAAACTTTGAAAGACATTAAAACATTAGTATTTGTAGTCAAGATGTTTTAGTTTCTAAATAATTTACATTATAAAAATGGATTAGTTGAATTATTTTAATATCCAGTTTTGATTCATGAAATATAAGTTCTTAGTAGCTGACACATCAGATAAACTGTTTCCTTAAAATATCAAAGTAAATATTAACACTTATTACTGAATAATAGCAAATTCTAAAGCACATATAATAAGCACATTATTTTTTAAAAAGGAATCATTATTTCTTTCCAATTTTATAATAGCTCGAAAAACCTTAGAATTATAGTTATCGAATATCTGACATTTTTGGGAATTTAAGTGTCTCGTATTCGAATCTGTACAGCAAAACTATGTTTTACCTGTTTTGTATTTTATTGTTTAATAGGTTACTCATTTTCAATCATTTATTCACACACGCAAATAAGTTCACTTAAATGTTTTATAGAAAGTTACTGATAAGGAAGAGTAGACATTTTCTGACTTTTCACAACTGTGTAAAATATGTCATATTTTGTATTGGTTCATTTCATATTTCTGTAATTTTCATGTCTAGCATTTGTGCTACCACTTAAGGCTTTGTTGTGTAGTTTTGTAAAAATAACTGTGCAGGATGTTAATTCATTAGTTCTTCCTCTTCATGAGAACATTTTGCAAAATTTCGAGTTTCTAGATTTTGAACACAGAAGTTTCTACACTTTTAGAAAGGCATTCATATAAATATAATAATAGTTTTTGCATAGTAATAGGCATACCATGCATTTATTTAGGTGTGAAGTACTTTCTTCCTAGCTGAATAGAAATATATTTATATTGGTTTTTTGATTTGCTTTCACAATCATTAGTATTTAACAATGATAAAAACAGGAATCTGGATTTTTCGAGAACACTAATCAATAGTCTTTGCACTAGAAATGAAATTAAGTGCATAAAATAATACTTTGAAACAAGAATATTTCAAGTCTCGATATAACTATCATGGATTTCTAAAATATTTTCTTAGGACACACAATTATTGATCAGTATTTCAAAATCATCTACGGTAGTAAAAACAATTTCGTTTTTCATTCTCCACACCTTAAATCCTAAAACAGTTTCTTCTGGTAATGTTGCAAGAATTTAAGATGTATTTTTAAATTGAAAATCATAAGCGATTTCATTATGTGTATAAAAGCATATCAAATATACACTAATGTCTCATTTTTTAGAACATAATCTTATGGTAATTTTGCAAGCATCATAGCATAATTTTCAGTTAAAAATAAATTCCTAGAATGTATATACATTCTAGAATGTACATAATACATTAAAAAAACACTAGTGTTGTATTCTACTAGCCATGATTTTTTGGAACTATTTTCTTTGAGATTTAGAATTGTTTGTTGCACTCACTAAATTAAAATAATAAATGATCTGAAATTTGTTCTAGATGTTGTATATTAATATTACATCTTACAGATTAAGATTATTTGAGCAGTTACTTGCAATACCGCAAAAAATTCCAAAATTTCGGGTAAAAACAATTTACCTTCTAAAAGTATGGATTTCCAGATCATATTAATCATTAAAAAAAGTATTTCTCTTTCCTTATTCTAACTCTTTTAATTGTTTCTTCTTCATTTGTTAATTTTATGTGTGTGTGTGAGCCTAGCCATATTTTTCAATTAAACAAAATAAGTGATCACAAAATATGCATACAAATTGTGTTTAAAGTGCAATATGTTTCAATCTTCAGAGAGATTCTAGTTCTTGTAATAATTTCCTGTTGAAATGATCCAAGAATCTTAGCTTACTTTTCAAGGAAAATAAAAAACAATTTGAGGATCCCAAAATCTGTTTTAAAATTACAAGAAACACATATAATATAGCTTCCTGAAGTAATAATACTTAACTTTTAATCAAATGTTCCAAATAGAGAAAGTAAACAAGCTCGAAATAAACGTAAACAATATTGAAATTGCATTCTTATCTTATTAATCTAGACCAATCTGGCAAGTGGGATAGAATTCTTTTTCACCAAAGAATTAATAAAATCTACACTTATTATTATATTTGTAAAACACGTTTTATTGGATAAAGCTATTCATTTTTTAGTTATAAAAAATTTATTCCATCAAAATGAATAGAATAACTATAATATATTAAACTTAAAAATTTATTAATGTAAAAAATTCTTCGAGGATATTGATTACAAATGTTAAATAGTTAAATAACCTAATTATTATTAATTAGTGGAAAATAAGTGTAGATTTTCAAATTTGTAGATAAGTAGAATCAACCTTAAAGCATTTATATAATACATTTTTGATGAGTGAAATCTTTGAAATCAATAGGTTCATTAGAAAAATGTATTTCTCCACCACTACAGCACATGCTCTAAAAAAAAAAAAAAAAAAAAAAAAAAAAAAAAAAAAAAAAAAAAAAAATTCCAGCACTACAATGGTTTAAAAATAAATAACTAAAAAAGGATAAAATTTATTTTTTGATTATAAAATATAAAAAGTACTTATTTTGTTTAACAAATAATGGTAAAACACAACCAGTTAGAAAAGGACTTGTGAGCAAGTTTTTAATTGATCAGAGTTAAAATCATTTTTTATTTATTTTTTCCCCATCACTGACGTTAAATTTTCTAATTTTGTACAATGTATTTTAAGTAAGAATTATTTATATTTTAATTAAGAAAATTAAATGCATGTAATTTTATCAAATTCAAATTTATCTAGACTCAAAAAAATTTAAATTGTTTGATCTAATGAAGTGGAATATGAGGAAATTCCGCTTGTACACTACTTTTCTTCCATAATTAATTAATAAATTAATAATAATTTGAATTAAATCACTTTATCTAAATTATCAATCATAAGAAATTTTAAAAGCTAATTACAATGAACATATTTCAATATGAATGTACTATGAGGAAGTCAGGATCCAATAAAAGTAAAAGTAGATCCTGTTTTATGATCCATTTGTAATTATTATTCTACAGACGGGGTTCATACTACTTTAAAAATAATGAAAAGTATATTTTTAAGAAATATACCTTGTGTCACTGAGTGAATCCAGTAACGATGAGTTTCTCGATGATTATCTTTCTGTTTAGTTTTTGTTTTCATTTTTGTAACGTTTTGGGCGAGCAGCAAACTTTACACAATGTGAAGAAGAGTTTCTAAATCGAGCTACTTCGAAGAGTAATTGAATGTTATCTTTTTCCAGCTTTGGAGAGATTAGTAAGAGTCCAGGACTTTGATTAGTGGTATTATGTGTGAAGTGCCTAACATTTCTACCAATTAAAAGTTCTCTTTCTCAAATAAGAAAAGTATATTTGCTTGTAAATTCTTCCCTTAATAATGAAATACTTAATTACCAACGAAAGAAGATCTTAAACCACCTAATATATTTAAGTAAATAGTTCCTGAACCTAATAATTTGGAAAGCTGACTGAAGTAAAAAAAAATATCTTATTCATTTAAATATATGAACTGATTCTTTCTACTTTTTTTTAAATTTTTGATTTGAGGTAGTCAAAAAATGTCTGTTTTTTATGAATTATTTGTTAAACTTGTGGGTGAATACACTAAATATAGAAAATATGAAAGCTTTATTCAAATAAAATGGAACAATAGAATAGAAAAGTACAATTTTAAAAAAAAATTCCTCAATAATTTTAATTTTGGGCTATTTTTTTCAAATTTTTCATCTGGCTTTATCTTCATGAGATGTCAGTGAAAAAACGATAATATTCTCAGAGATGAGTCATGCCCAAATCTCTGCATGAATACATCAGTTAGGAAGTATAATATGCAGGGAAAAAAACAAATACACCAGAAAGAAAATAGCAGCAGAAAAATGTGGCATGACACCTTTACATGTACGATGTTCTATTTATCTGCAGTTCCACGCCATAAAGCATCTCGCAGCACAAAAACCTGGTAAATTATATAAGGGAAAAATACATACAGCCATTTTTCCTTTTTACCACGAGATAGTACGAAGGGCAGCCCCATCCCAATAACTCTATATGATTCTTCTTCCATGGGGAGGAGAGAATTGCGGCTCTTTTATAAATTGTCCACTTCCTTAACGTGACGCTAAACCTGGGTCCTTCTCTTCACAGAGAACGGAAGGGCAGAAAATATCGCAGCATGTGATTCCAAAGGATGGGCAGGGGAAAAAAATGGCGCCCAATAGCCATTCGTTTCTGCGACAGTAGCGGAAGTGAGGCAGCCATGACTTCCGGTTATTGGGGATCGGGTCACTTAGAGAGTTCTAGGAAGAGGGGATCACCAGGATCATCTCTTCCGAGAATATATATATATATATATATATATATATATAAAAGGAAAAGAGAGACGGAAAGCGGACACGTGATTGGATTTTGGAATGGTGTGGAAATGAGATGGAAATTTATGAAATCATCTCGATTTTCCTTTTCGTCCCTTTCTCAGTTTTACCAAATGATGGAAACGCTCCTTTTTTGTATGCAGTTTCGTCACTTAATAAAAACGAATGGTAAGAAACGGTAGCTAAAACTGGGAATTTCTATAATATTCCAAAATCGATATTTTATTTGAGAGAATTCTTTGAAAAATGTTTGTTTAAATCGAGTAAATAATCTTATAAGAGTAAAAACGCTACAAAAATCGATAATTCCAATTTTTTTTTCAGCTTTCTGTTGAAAAAATTCATTGAATAGTGGGAAGTTTTAAGCAATTGTTGGTGTTTCTTTTTTTTTCCTTTCTCTTTTTGACCACACAACTTTTACATTATTTGAACAAATAAACTAGAATAAAATTTATAATTTTTAAATGAATGCTATGACAGATTTATTCATCTGATATGAGAACCTGAATGATTTTATGGAACCCAATATATAACTATTTTGCTATTTCCGTTTGGTCTACGTGTTTCATGTTATTATGTATTTGCGTCAACTATTTTTTTTTTAAATCACAAATTAAAGGATTTTTACTCAAAGTGATATTTTTCATGATAAATTAATAGTAATTGTGTTGCCCAATGACTGATTAGTTTAAAAAATGCATAATAAAATAGATTTCTGAAATGTCCTCTAAATTTTGACGCTTATTAATCCGAAGGCAAAAATAGTAAAACCACAAAGCATAATAATTTGTTGGTGAATGTAGACAATAGTGGAGAGTAAAAATACCTAATATTTAGTTAATGTTTATATTGTTTAAATCATAATACAGGATGACCAAAATTTTAAACATCTCTATTTTAAAAATGTTTATAAACAAAATTATTTCTAAGAAATTTATGAAACTTTGTGTCAAATTTATTCAAGAGATAGAAATTTGCTTAAGCGAAAAATTCAATTTTCTTCACTACAGGAGATTTCTTTTATAACTTATCTACTTATACTTTTTCTTAAATTTATCCATCAATTTATCCACTAAGTGATTCTAAAACAATGTATATAACTCTTACTTATCTAATATATATAAAACAAAATCTAAAATAAATTATAAACTTTAATAAAAACACTTAAGAAACCACCTAACTACACCGTTGACAACAACTTCCATCGATCATACTCCAGCTCATTGCTTTTAAGTGAGGTTTAAAAAATAATAGCTCTTTTGTTTATTAACACGGGAAAAATAAAACGTTCAAAAAACATAATGTTTTTCAAAGAAATACTCGAGTTTTCTTATGAAATTTATCTTTGAATGCTAAAATAGTGCATTCGTAGATAAATTTCGTAATTGTGGGAAGAAGAAATAAAAAGGGAAATTTTTGTTTCGTTCAGCATTATTAGAAAATTTTTGAAAACTTTATTTTCAGTGGACTTTTGCAAAAAAGAATGGCATTACGTTTAGAAGTTTGAGTTTTGTTTGCTAAATTGTTCTACCAAAACCATAATTCTGTAAAAGAAATCTCGGATTTTGAAGGAGATATAGAAAGGTACAGGGACTGTCTTATGTATTCGATTAATGTTATGCAAATTTAGAAAAAAGCGTTCTATTATTGGTTGTAAAAATTGATTTCCTTTGTGTTTGCTGTAGAAGAGGAAGGAAAAACACATATTTTGGTGAAAGAAATAGAAAATACAGTTTTCCAGGTGAAAGAGTAAAGGTTTCTAGTGCATGCTCATACCAATGCTCGGGTGCAGAATTTTATATTCCGCATTCAAATGTTCAAAAGATTACCTGAAATATCACATGTTACCTTAACTTTTAAACTGCACAAAGGTTACTTTAACATGCTTTTAAGAAAACAGCAGTTCACATTTTAATTTCTTATTCCTTGATGTTGATGCAAAAAGGTATTGCTATGAATATTTGCATTTGCAGAATTCAAGAACCAAACATTTGTGTTTAGTCTTACAAATTTCATTCAGTTATCAAAATTAATGATTGCTGTGAGGTTTTATTTCACTTTACATTCTTTACCCCTTTTAGCCTATTTTTCAAGGAATTGTGTAATATGTTCAGTAACGGACAGTAATTTGATTCATTATTATGGTATAAAGTTGATCCTCATCTGAAAGACTTATTCACACATTAGCCTTTGAGTTTAATACTTTCACTTCACAGAATAACGTGTCATCAGCAACCATTTTCTTGATCTGTGGCTTCTAAGATCTCCAGACTTTTGACTTAGTTCATATTCAAAACATTTCGTAAATCATGATGATTCAAAAACTTTATCTAATTTTAAAGAGAGCATTTCACAACATGTTCATAAAATTTCCCAGAACAGGATACTTTTGATTCTAGAATGAGCTGTTGTTTTACGATTTCAGATTGCAGATGAAAATGATATCCACCATGTTGATTAATAATTTCTTCTAAAATATTAAATTATCGTAAATCTCCTAAAATAATGTAAAATATTTTCATAAAAAATATACTCTGATGTGCATATTTTGAGTTATTTTCTATTCTTCATACAAATGTCCATTCTTTACACAATGAATTATAAAAAATAACATTGGTTTCTGATGAATAGTTTTGAATGCAGGTCATTTTAAATTATGATGGTTTTTAATCTTTTACAAAACAATATATTAACAATTTTATATATTTTCATCCACTTTTAGAAATTAACAAGGTATTGTTTGATTGAAAATGAATATGAAATTCCCATGTATGATATTAACAATCTACACAGGTTGCTATTAAAATAATAGAATCAAGCATCTGGGGATAAAAGTGACATTTTAATGCATTTTGTAAGGATTAAAATATAATATTAGCTACAAGTTTTTTACAAGTAAAAATACTTATACTCTAGAAGTATCGGTAGCTTTATTGAAATCTTGAATTTTTTACAAAAATGTACCGCTTAGATTTTCAAAGAGTCTAAACTGTAGGAGTTCATTTTGCTGATAGAAATGTGTAACAGAAACATCCAAAATACTTTAGACGTTTCTAGAGATGTGGAGTCTAAAGTAGTAATGAGAGATAGCAAACAGTAGCGCGTCAATTTAAATTCCGTGAAGTAAAAGAGTAGATGGAAAGAAAAACGCAGTAAATAAGACCAGAGATATTGAAGTGGATTATAATGTAAACGAGAAAAACTTCAGTAAAATTTACAGCAGAACTCAATCAGCATCTGGATTTTCCAGTGTAAATGATTATAGTTAGAAGGTACATTCATAAACACAACATTTACGGATAGAGCAGCAATTTCAAATCTATTTAACGTAGATGTTAATGTAAATGTCTTTAAATTAGATTTAAGAAACACTAAGATGAAATTAAGTATCTAATTTGGCTTATACTTTACAAAAATTCAACGTGCAGAAATTCACGGTACAATTATCCCTTACTTAATCGACTCTTGTATGAATATATTTTCTAGGTAAATAAAAGCACTATTACATGCCAAACGCAGTCTTTCACCATGATAATAAAAGAATTTTATAAATCTAAAGTGTTTCCGTTATATTAAAAACTACTTATGTTTCTTAAAAAAAATCTGTTCACTCTATTTTGTTTTACTATTTCTGATTGTTTGGCTCAAATTAGCTTAACACTCTTGAAATTCAGTGAAAAAAATTTCTATAGAGAGTTTAAAAGAACAAATGCTTTTATTATATATACATTAATATTTTCTCTTGCAATTTTACATCGTATCGTAAAACTATATGATTACGTCTCTGGACTCTCTAAAACTTTCTGAAATGACGTTGAAAATATATGGTAGGTTACTAGAGACGAGATAAACGAACAACTATTGTTAAACACAAACTGTGAAGATTTTCCTTGCTATTTATGCATCAGTTTGCATAAAAATCTCGTTTCGGCTTATCTAAACACGCTATATGAAAATTTTAAACTGTTTCAGTAGGTTTTGTTAAATTTAATGCAAAATGGAGATAAATAGGCAGTTAGAAATAAATATGTTTATAAATATATTTTTATTAATTAAAACGTGAAGTGCTTAATTCCGATCATACAATTGACAATATTCTACATTTGTATAGGAAATGTTTAATTCAATTATTTATGGTGTAAATTACTTGAAAAGCTATTAATACCATACTTTAAAAAAAGTTATTTTTTAGGAATATTTATTGACATATAATTTACTTTTTGCAATTTAATTAAAATTTCGAAATGAACAACATATCTTTGTATGATTTTATTATAAGAATTACTGTATATTGTAATTATATAATTGTTAAACTTGTATTATTATAAAAATATAGCAAAATAATATAATCTTTTTAATTTTATAATAATATCACATATTATTATGTTATTCCAAATGTAACACCAAATTACGTTTCATAAGTTTTGTACATTTTATGCCACAAGGTATAGATATTGCAGATACAAATTCATGAATTTTCTCCTATTTACATACTATTCGGTTTATATTTTCTCTAAAACTATCAACAAAAGTTGTTAATTTTGTGCGTCATTAAGCGTGATGATAATAAAAAATGCTAATTTTTATAAGGAGAAATATTTCTTAGGGATTTAAAAAGGGAAGAATTATCATTTCTTAACAATTCACTGGAATAAAACAATTATTTGAATATATTGAAATATTGTATAAAATATATTGAAAATTGTTAGAGGAAAACTGAATATATCCATTAATGCTTCACACGGATGCGCTACAAGACTCCACACTATGTAATTTGTATTATGATTTATATCTCTTATATTATGCTTTACAATATTGATGTTAAATGCATGATGTCAAGAATAACTTCTAAAATATAAATCATTCGGACACTATTTACGTCTAGAAATACGATTAGTTTACTTTGTAAGTGGGAATAAAAATGAGACAGTCCAACTCGAAAAATACATTTTAATGCTTTAGGAAAAGGCGAAACCCGCTATATTTCTCCCGCCGCTATTCAGGGTGACTAAATAAATATTAAGGAAGTCAGCCTCACTCTCCTCGTAATTTGTTTTCGGCTGCCACACCCTGGATGAGATCTTCGACGACCACGTATTTTAGTAAATAATTGAATCAAACTGATTCTTTGTCTTCCGAGACAACGAGAAATGAAAGACACTCCCAAAATGAAGGATTAGGGAGAATAAATCCCTGCCGTCTTCCAATCCCCTAGAGAAAGTTTCTGTAGAAATCCCTTTCTTACTGGCGTGGAAACTTCTAAAAGGGAAAGCCTCAAGACCTCACTTTTAGCATCGCTTAGATTTTGTATGAATAAAAGGAAAATGCCTTTAATGACTCCATATTTTTATAGAAATTCAGCTTTCTTTGGGTATTAATACAATTACGTATCATTTTCTCTAAATCTACATCATATTAAATAATATGATGGGAAAGATTTAGCTTGAAAATAAAAGTTAACTAATAACAAAATTGAGTGTTGAATGATTTATCATCAATAGTCAACGAGATTAATGATTTGAACAAGAAGTATTTAGAACTTGGATACAATATGAGAAAATAAATCTTTCTTGGATATTTATTTTGCAAAATATCAACCTTTTACATTGATATAATATAAAATGAATGAAAAATTCAGTTAGAAAATGAAGTAAGAGAATAAAATTGAAAGATGAATAGATTGCTATAAAGTCATAAGGGAAACTAAATGTTAAGGATTAACTGAATTAAATTTTCTGAGTGAAGAAATGATTACAAATAGATAATTTCTGATAGAGATTTACAGAAAAAAATTGAAGGAAATGTTTACTAATATAAATTGAAAGTTAAAAAATATAAACTGAGTGTAAAATAAAATTATATAAAAAAACTGACTTTTATAAATATATTTATATATTCTTAAACATAAGATAGCACTCGCCAACTAATTTTTATTCATTTACCTAAAAACCAATTCATAACTCAAACAGCATTTATAATAAACTTCACACAATAACTAAAATTAAACTTTTATCAATTTATCAAAAGCTTTCTATATAGTAAAGTTAAATGTATGAATTATATCTTGATATTATGCCATTAATAACATATATTTGGATCTGAAAAATAAATGGTCGATTATCATCAAGAGAAAAAAAATCATTGAAATAGTGAGTTTTCGAGATGCAGTTACTCAGTTTCATCAGTCTTCTTCAGTTCTCAGTTCAAAATCTTGAAGGAAGAATGCAAAACGTAAATTTCACATCAAGTGTTTGCGGGGAGGAGATATACAAATCATTAGTGTTGCAGTATGTACCTAAATATGAATGATTGTAGGGCGTTTATGTTTCAGCTACTCGACATCTATTTTTATAAAGATTTCGGATATATTTTGCTTTATATTCTGATCGTGATATAAATGTTGGCTCTAAGTTTTTCCTGTTATCATCTGGACAACACTATAAAAAAATAACAACTTGAGCAGTCACAGGGCACTAAATCACAAACTGTTACATTCTGTCTCAAAAGTCTTGCATAATATTGAGTAAAACAACTACATGTACATTGAGGTAAAAAATATTTAAATCTTTCATTCTTTTTCCATAAATTATTTTCATTTTAAAAATATTTTACATTAAAATATTTAAAAACATTATATGTATTATTGATTGTTAAGAATATTAAAATTTGTTAACTCTCTGCGTAATGTACGGAAATGAAATATTTTTAAGAGAAAACACAGTTTCAATAAAAATAATTTTAAAAAATTAGTTTCCTTTTTTTCAAACAAAATTATATATTTAAAAGCAATTACACTCTAGAGAAAATATTCAATTATGCAATCATAATACATTAGAAACAGACTATTTGTTTTATTTTATATTTATGATTTGAATTAATTTTATAACTTTTTAAAAATAACATTTAAAATATTTATAAATACATTAGAGTAGTTAACTTACAATGTTAACTATGTACCTAGATTAATTTTTTACTAAGCATTATTTTCAAGTGATGTGAAATTCTTTTCTGTGAATTGAAAGGCTTAGTTTCTCGTTTTTAATATGAGATTATACTAAGATAAAACAATATGTGATTCGTGCTTCTATGATCTCTTCTTGTAAAATAGGCCTGATTCAAGAGAAATTTGCACTATGAAGATTATTCTGCACAGCTATCAATGCCAAAGGTAAGATTCGAACTATAACATGTTGAACTTATAGCCAAAAAACTCTTAATTTAGCTTCTTTTAATTTGTATGTGCGATTCAGAAGATTTTAAAATAAGTTACGTTGGTTTTAAAATAAACAAATAAAATTAAAAGAGAAGAAGAAAGATAGAAGTTTGGTTTGTTTTTCCTTTGTATGTTCATTTAAGCATTCAAATAGAGGAATATTGAACTAAAAAACTTAAATCATCAAAAATTATTAATTTAAAGCGCGCGCACACACAAGTGAGGCTCTTTACTATCTAATATGTACACAAGATAAATATGATTTCCTACATTACATAATGCATCTATTAGACACAAAACATGAATAAAATTAATTATGTATTATAAATATAATTAACTCAAATCATTTTACTAAATTTTTACTGAAATTAAGATTAATCCGAGTGATAATTGTGCAAGTTTTTTCATGTTTAAATAGTTACGTTTATAACGTATTAATTGAATAAAAACTAAATTATGTTTCTCATTGTTTGTATGATTATTGTATCTTTTTAAACTGCTGTAAAATAAGAGCATAGAGTCTGATGTATTATTTAACGACATGCAACAAAAATATAGATAATTAGTGTAACTTATATTTTCTAGTAAAGAATATTGTTGAATAAAATAAAATTAAATTATCCTGATTTCTATTTGTTACTCAAGTTGAAACTCAACTTTTTCTTAAGTAATGTTGTTATAACGCAATAATCCACAAAAGTGAATAAGAAAAGGAAATCCCAAAATATTCTTACAAGAAGATTATGTATTTAAATAATATTAGTTTTCATTTAAGGGGATATTTTTGACGAATTTCTCCAAGAGATGGCGGTACATATAATATTCCACAACTTCTCTCTCATTTAGATTATGCAGAGCTTACATTTAAACTTACCGTTAATTTGCTGGAGTAGCAATTAATAGATGCTTTAATACTTGCAACTTATTTCATTTAATAAATACATTTGATTGTTTCATATTCGTACACAAATGAAATGAAATTAAAAGATCTGATTACGTTATTTCAAACGAAAAAATAATATCCGATCTTTAAAGAAATATGCTTTATTTAGAACAATTATTAAAAAGCATTTGAACAATTTTAAATAAGGAAATTAAAATAACTTTGTAAGAATACATAGTTAAACAAAGAAATTTGTACACAATTAACTATGCAAATGAACAGGATCGAGCTATAATTTTTAAATTTAAAATTTTATAAAATAAATGAATTAACAGTTGAGTAGAATGGTAAAATCATTATCATGGAGAAAATAAATAAGATAAAACTTAAAATTTTATTTAGAATTATATGCTTAAATTTTACACATACAGAAAATAATTTTAATTTTTAATTTGGAAAACATATAAAATGTATAAGTTACTTTTAACTATATTTTGAATATAATGATTATCTCATTTTATTTTAAGCAACATTTATTATTTAGCAAACTTTTAGTTGTTTCCTTAAAAATTAAAAATAAGCAATGTTTTTAACTCCATGGTTTCCTCTATCAATTTTGCATATTGAGTACTGGATTTGAAAACACACAAAAATATTTTTAAAAATTTGTGTAGTGAAAAATTTTATCCGAAATTCTATTGGAAGCGGAATTTTAATTAATTTAATGAAAAGAGTATTAATTACAAATAGTTGCAAAAATTTACAATAAAAAAACTTCTTTTTATTAATAATTTAAAATACTTAAAAAAAAATTGTATCTTATTATTCTTAGAAAACTTAATCAAAATTATCAATAAATTAATTATATATAGACAATTTAGTTAATTAAAATTATTTCTTTTCGCATCGTAGCACGTCGCAGTTTTTTATGAAAATCATTATACTTTTGAGAACAAAAATTGCTAAATTAATATAATATATTAAAAAGAAAGTAGAAGATGATAAAAGAAAAAAATAAAATAAGCGTTGTTAGTAATCATCTTTTTAATTTTCTTTTGAGACAGTCAAGTGTATTTATAATTTTCTTTTTTATTTTACAGGTTTAATTAAAATTTAAATTATTTTATATAAAAATACGTTATTTTCTTTATTTTATCATCAATCAATTATTTATATCTGTCGTATTAAAAAATGATATTAATTATTTGTGCAAGGAAATTTTCAAATAGTAATGAGTCGTCTATGGGTAATTTAAAAAAATGTGTGTTTTTATATACAATATGTTATATACAATATGTTATATACAATATTTAGCATGAATATTGTGAATTATTTACATTAGAATATTTTAAATTAGTTAACGGTTGTATTTATTATAATAAAAAAGAAAACACTTTTAATTTAAAATATTTTAATCAAACTGTCTTTTCATTTATATAATATATTATGATATATTTGAAATTATAATATAATATGTAAATGAAAAGAGAATTTTTTTCCCTCATCCTATTATAAATAATACAAAAATAAAATTCTAACAATATAATTTTATTTTGGTCATTACTTTGGGAATAATGAAGAAACTAAAAAGGATAAAAGAGTGCAAAACTTTTCAATCTGTGTTTAAAACAAAATATAGAAATTATATATGTATTTTTCTTGAATCACAAACTTTTTGTAAATATTGAAATTCTGTATACAATTTACAATTTTAATTGTAATGAAAGTACTTTTTTATATATATTACATAATATATAATTAAAAAATCTTGTAAAGGTAATGAGAAAAAATAATCCAGACATAAACAAATTTGACATGTATATTTTCTCCTACTTAAAGTTTTTACACAAAATACAGAAGACAATATTAAATAATGTAAATAAATGCTTGTGACACAAATATTTTGATGTACTCTCCCAAGTAGAAAGAGTTTTAAGATCAAATCGTAAACATAGTCCAAACAACTCCCTCGAATATCATAAACACAAATATACCGAATGTATTTTATAAATAGGAAAATATTTCATCAAATCGAATCACGACGCATGTCTTTATAATACCAAATGATCATAGCTTCAGTAAATCCTTTGTGCTGGGCAACGGAGAATGGTTCGCAAAAATATTCAAGCTCCGTGATCTGAGAAGGCGAAGCTCAATAATGTCTTCAAGTGAAAGAGGCCCCCGCAAATAGCATTAGCATATAAACGATCCCTGTTACCCTGGATCATAAGTCTTGTTACCCGCCAGTATATTAAAACGGGAAAAGCGCTGGTAAATGTCTTTGTTAGCTGTCCGGACAGGAAGGGAATGACGTATTTTATTTACCTTCATTTCGAATGAATGCATCGGGAGTTGGTGGACCGGAAAGTAAAAAATAAGAGAAAAGGTTTAACTGTTTTGTAATGTTGGTTGGCGAGTTTTCACTGTTATAGGAAGAAGTTTGAATCGCAGCGTTCATTGAATTGGAATGGTACTATTTGTTGGTTCGATTCTACTTGACTGGTTTCCTGCTGTTAAAAACTGGAAAAGTAAAATACGTGAAAGGTAGCAGTTTAACCGCTGTAGTAAACATCATTACATTGTCTTTATTTTTCATATACAAAAATATTTTGAAAAACTTTTCTTAATTATCTCTAACAGCGATGGAATTTTCATAATTTAAAACAAAAATGATAATCATTTTTTTAAACAAAACTAAATTTTTTTTAATTAGGAAAATAGTTCAAAAGAAAATTTTATTATAATAATATAAGCTGACATTAATTTTATATATGAGCCGTAACTTCAATAAAAAAAGCATGGATCATTTCTAATTAGTTGTGATTACATCTAAAAAAATCACTTATGCGCTAGAGGAGAAATTTGGAATGGCGAATATTATTTAGATATTATAGAGAGAAATCTGTTAACTGATACTTGCAGGATAAAAAATTTTGGTAAATACTTTGTAAACAAAAATTATTAAAGTGTACGTTACAAATCCAGTTTTAATAAACTTCAATTAAGTCATTTTTAGCAGTGAAAAATTGAATTATTGAACGGAATTTTCTATTTTTTTTATAAGAGCTGATCTATTATTTTAATATTATTTTAGTTCTGTGTATGGCTTAAAATTATTTTTTTAAATATTATTGAATGTATGTTACCTCAAAGAGAGATGCTTTTTGAGGTAACATATATATTTA